>CM077216.1:25294255-25514255 GCA_039654625.1 Rhinogobio ventralis
ACTTCCCTTCTGATTCCCATTTTTAGCCAAAATTTCCACAAATAGTTTTTTAAATTTTTTTTTTCTTTTCTTTTTTTTTTTTTACATGTTATGGCTGTACGGAAGTCCATATTTGACTAACTGAACATATTTTTGTCCCAAGAGTCCTTAAAAAATAATTTACTATACATACTCATTGACTTCCCTTCTGATTCCCATTTTTAGCCAAAATTTCCACAAAAAGTTTTTTAAAGTTTTTTTTTTTTTTTTTTTTTTTTTTTTACATGTTATGGCTGTACAGAAGTCCATATTTGACCTACTTAATATGTTTTTGGCCCAAGAGTCCTTAAACAATAGCTTATTATACATACTCATTAACTTCCCTTCTGATTCCCATTTTTAGCCAAAATTTCCACAAAAAGTTTTTAAAATTTTTTTTTATTCATTTATTTATGTATTTATATATATATATATATATATTTTTTTTTTGTATATTATGGCTGTATGGAAGTCCATATTTGACCTACTGAACATATTTTTGGCCCAATAGTCCTTAAACACTAACTTACTATACATATTCATTGACTTCCCTTCTGATTCCCATTTTTAGCCAAAAGTTCCACAAAATTTTTTTTTAATTTAAATATTTTTTTTTTTCTTACATGTTATGGCTGTACAGAAGTCCATATTTGACCTACTGAACATATTTTTGTCCCAAGAGTCCTTAAACACTAACTTACTATACATACTCATTGACTTCCCTTTTGATTCCCATTACTAGGCAAAATTCAACAAAAGGTCTGTTAAGGTTTTTTTAAGGTTTTTTACCTGTCATGGCTGTACGGAAGTCCATATTTGACCTACTGAACATATGTTTGGACCAATAGTCCTTAAACACTAACTTACTATACATACTCATCGAGTTCCGTTCCGGTTCCCATTACTAAGCAAAAGTTCCACAAAAATATATTTTTTTCTTTTTTTCTTTTCTTACATGTCATGGCTGTACGGAAGTCCAAATTTGACCTACTTAATATATTTTTTGCCCAAGAGTCCTTAAACACTAACTTACTATACATACTCATCGACTTCCTTTCTGGTTCCCATTTTTAGCCAAAAGTTCCACAAAAAGTTTTTAAAACTTTTTTTTTTCTTTTCTTTTCTTTTTTTTTTTACATGTTATGACTGTACGGAAGTCGATATTTGACTAACTGAACATATTTTTGGCCCAAGAGTCCTTAAAAAATAATTTACTATACATACTCATTGACTTCCCTTCTGATTCCCATTTTTAGCCAAAATTTCCACAAAAAGTTTTTTAAAGTTTTTTTTTTTCTTTTCTTTTTTTTTTTACATGTTATGGCTGTACGTAAGTCCATTACTAAGCAAAAGTTCCACAAAAATATTTTTTTGTCTTTTTTTCTTTTCTTACATGTTATTTCTGTACGGAAGTCCATATTTGACCTACTGAACATATTTTTGGCCCAATAGTCCTTAAACACTAACTTACTATACATACTCATTAACTTCCCTTCTGATTCCCAGTTTTAGCCAAAAGTTCCACAAAAGTTCTGTTAAGGTTTTTTTAAAGTTTTTATTTATTTATTATTTTTTACCTGTCATGGCTGTACGGAAGTCCATATTTGACCTACTTAATGTTTTTGGCCCAAGAGTACTTAAACACTAACTTACTATACATACTCATTGACTTCCTTTCTGATTCCCATTACTCGCAAAAAGTTCAACAAAAGGTTTTTTAAAGATTTTTTTTAAAGTTTTTTATTTATTTATTAATTTTTACATGTTATGGCTGTACAGAAGTCCATATTTGACCTACTGAACATATATTTTTTGCCCAAAAGTTCATTAAACTCTAACTTACTAAACATACTCATTGACGTTCCTTCTGATACACATGTGTAGCCAAAAGTTTAACTAAAGGTTTTTTTTTAAAGTTTTTTATTTTTATTCATTTTCTTTTTTTATATGCTCTGTCTGTACATAACTCCATATTTTATCCACTGAACATACTTTTGACGAATGAGTGTTTGAACATTGATTTCCTATCCGTACATATTGACTCCTTCTCATGTTATGTCAGCCATACATGAGTCTTTATTTTGATTTTCATTTATCACCAAAACCAAAATCACTAATCTCCAATGCAGAAAGATCTCTTTTATGCAATGCACTGCAAAAGTACTTGTCTCTTTAGTGCACGATTTTTTGTATGCAATGCAATGCAATCGCATTAATATCTTCACTGCACATCGTGTTCGTGTATGCTTTGCAATGCAAAAGCACTTATCTTTTAATTAACAACGAGTTATTGTATGCAATGCACTGCAAACACATTAATATATTCAATGCACATCGAGTTCTTGAATGCAATGCAAAAGCACTCGACTCTTCAATTCACAACAAGTTCTTGTATGCAATGCAATGCAAACGCACTTATCTCTTCAATTCACAACAAGTTCTTGTATGCAATGCAATGCAAACGCTCTTTTCTCTTTAATGCATAACACATTTTTGTATGCATTGTAATGCAAAAGCAATTATCTCTCAGTACACAACGAGTTCTTGGATGCAATGCAAACACACCAAACGCTTCAATGCACGAGTTATTATAGGCATTGCAATGCAAACACACTAATCTCTTTAATGTACAACACATTTCTGTATGCATTGCAATGCAACAACCACTGTTCTTTTCAATGTACAACAATTTCTTGAATGCCTTGCAAGGCAAACGCACTTGTCTTCAATGCACAACGAGTTCTTGTATGCATTGCACTGCAAAAGCACATATCTCTTTAGTGTACAAGGAATTATTGTATGCATTGCACTGTAAAAGCACTTATCTGTTCAATGCAGAAAGAGTTCTTGTATGCAATTCATTGAAAGCACTAATCTCTCCAATGCAAAAGGAGTTTGCAATGCACTGCAAAAGCACTTGTCTCTTTAATGCACGAGTTTATTGTATGCAATGCAAATGCACTTATCTCCTCAATTCACAACAAGTTCTTGTATGCAATGCAATGCAAACCCTCTTATCTCTTCAATACACAACGAGTTCTTGTATGCATTGCAATGCAAAATCACTTATCTTTTAATGAACGAGTTCTTGTATGCATTGCACTGCAAAATCACATATCTCTTTAGTGTACAAGGAATTCTTGTATGCACTGCAATGCACTGCAAACGCATTAATGTCTTCAATGCACATCGAGTTCTTGAATGCAATGCAAAAGCCCTCGTCTCGTTAATGATATGCAATGCAATGTTCTTGAATGCAATGCAAAAGCCCTCGTCTCGTTCAGGTATGCAATGCAATGCAAACGCACTTATCTCTTCAATTCACAACAAATTTCTGTATGCAATGCAATGCAAACGCACTTATCTCTTCAATTCACAACAAATTTCTGTATGCAATGCAATGCAAACGCACTTATCTCTTCAATTCACAAGTTCTTGTATGCAATGCAAACGCACTTATCTCTTCAATTCACAACAAGTTCTTGTATGCAATGCAAACGCACTAATCTCTTCAATGCACAACGAGTTGCAAAAGCACTTATATTTTAATGAACAACGAGTTATTGTATGCAATGCACTGCGAATGCACAATATCTTCAATGCACATCGAGTTCTTGAATGCAATGCAAAAGCACTTGTCTCTTTAATGAACGTGTTCAGGTATGCAATGCAATGCAAATGCACTTATCTCTTCAATACACAACGAGTTATTGGATGCAATGCAATGCAAACGCACTAATCTATTCAATGCACAACGAGTTCTTGTATGCATTGCAATGCAAAAGCTCTTATCTTTTAATGAACGAGTTATTGTATGCAATGCACTGCGAACGCACTAATATCTTCAATGCACATCGAGTTCTTGAATACAATGCAAAAGCACTCGTCTCTTTAATGAACGTGTTCAGGTATGCAATGCAAATGCACTTATCTCCTCAATGCACAACGAGTTGTTGTATGCATTGCAATGCAAAAGCACTAATCTCTTTTATGCACAACGAGTTCTTGTATGCATTGCAATGCAAAAGCACTTATCTTTTAATGAACGAGTTCTTGTATGCATTGCACTGCAAAATCACATATCTCTTTAGTGTACAAGGAATTCTTGTATGCACTGCAATGCACTGCAATGCACTGCAAACGCATTAATGTCTTCAATGCACATCGAGTTCTTGAATGCAATGCAAAAGCCCTCGTCTCGTTAATGATATGCAATGCAATGTTCTTGAATGCAATGCAAAAGCCCTCGTCTCGTTCAGGTATGCAACGCAATGCAAACGCACTTATCTCTTCAATTCACAACAAGTTATTGGATGCAATGCAATGCAAACGCACTAAACGCTTCAATGCATGAGTTCTTGTATGCATTGCAATGCAAAAACACTAATCTCTTTAATGCACAACAAATTTCTGTATGCATTGCAATGCAAAAGAACTAATACCTTCAATGCACAACGATTTGTTATATGCATTGCAATGCGACAACACTGATCTCTTCAATGTACAACGATTTCTTATATGCATTGCACAAGTTCTTGGATGCATCCAATGCATTTGCAATGCAAAAGCACTTGTCTCTTTAATGAACGATTTCAGATATGCATTGGAATGCAAAAGCACTAATCTCTTCAATGCACAAGGAGTTATTGTATGCATTGCAATGCAAACGCACTTATCTCAATGCACAACGAGTTCTTGTATCCATTGTAATGCAAAAGAAATTATCTCTTCAGTGCAAAACAAGTTATTGTATGCAATGCACTGCAAAAAAGCACTTGTCTCTTTAACGCACGAGTTATTTTATGCAATGCAAACGCACTAATATCTTCTCTGCGCATCGAGTTTTTGTATGTATTGCAATGCAAAAGCACTAATCTCTTCAATGCACAACGATTTCTTATATGCACTGCAATGAAAAGCTCTTGTCTCTATAATTCACGATTTCCTTTGTTTCCTGCTTGCAAATACGCTTATCTCTTCAAAACGTTAGATCGTGCAATGCAAAAGCAAATAAGGTTTTTATCTCTTTAATACACAAGTTAGTTCTTGCATGCAATACACTGCAACAACATGTATGTTGTGTTCTCTTTTCAACAGAATAAGCTGATTTTTTTATGTAATCAGCTTCAGTTCACATGTTGTGTTATCTCCTTAATACTCAAAGCATTACGTTAGATGGTGCAAAAGAAATTATCTCAATATAACACAACATTTTTATGCAATGCATTGAAACAGAAAGCATATGTTATTCTTTAATGCACAACGGAGTAATTTTGTTTTTGTATCTAAACATAGCATTTTTAAGGTTGTTCTTCACTGAATAACGGATTAAGATAGATACCCCATACAGAAATGTAATATATGTGCATATATGAAATATCAATATATGCTATGTGCTCTTGTAAAGCAAAAACATATATGAAACCTATTAGAAATTGGAACAATTCCATATATTGACACATAACTTAATTCCATATATTATATATGTTAAAATTTTATATGTGCCAAATTACTGTCACTGACAAGTCTCTGATAAATGTCATAGAGTCTCAGTATAGATTTTATGTATAAAACAAATTAAATTTAAAATATAAAGTATTTTTAATGTTACTTATTGTCAGGTGAGACATAAGATAAAGAACTCAAGGATGCAGAGGTTAATTGGCTTTTTATTAGACATGGAGCATTACTGTCCAAAGCCTGAACCAAAACCAAATAGAATGAAATGCCAGGATTCAAACACCACAAAAAAAATTTCACACAGACAGAAGAGAGCGCATTATCTGAGCGAACTCAAACCTACAAGACAATAGGGAGTGTCAGAGCTGTCACCAAACCAAGAATAAAACCTTGTCCAAGTAACAGAACCCTGACAAAATTTATATGTAAAATACATATTCATAATGTCTGTCTCATATTATTTTGTATTATGTATATGCATTGCATAATTATATAAATATACTTTGTTAGCCTACATATATTTTAATACAAGTTATGAACATATTTATATATTACATTTCCGCAATAAAACAATTTTGTGTTATTTCTTCAATGCATAATGGAATGAGTTAGTTCTTGTATGCATATCAATGGAACAAAGCATATCTCAAGAGTTATTTGACTACTGTCTGGATGATTTAACATCAGAAGGTATCTTTAAGAATATATAGTTGATAACATTTTGTGGACCCCGTAGCCAGAAATGTTCAGTAGGTGGAATATGGTCTTCTATACCTACTGAACATTTCTGGCTACAGGGTCCACAAAATGTTATCAACTATATATTCTTAAAGATACCTTCTGATGTTAAATCATCCAGACAGTAGTCAAATAACTCTTGAGATATGCTTTGTTCCATTGATATGCATACAAGAACTAACTCATTCCATTATGCATTGAAGAAATAACACAAAATTGTTTTATTGCGGAAATGTAATATATAAATATGTTCATAACTTGTATTGTATGCAATGCATTAAGCCATAACAAGTAAATTAAGTTTCTATACACAATTATAGAGTCCTGATAATTAAATCAGCCATACAGTAGTCCATATTTGACCCACTGAACATATTTCTGGTCCAAGACTCCTCGATCATGAACGTTCTATGCATTCCCTATGGCTCCTCCACATGTTTAATCAGCCACAACGTAGTATGAACTACTGAACATCTTTCTGGCCGAAGAGTCCTCAAATACTAAGTTACTATACATACTCATTGACTTCATCTTATGTTACATCAAGCCATACAGACGACCATAATTGACCTACTGAATATATTTCTGGCCCACGACTCGTTGAACATTAACTTATTTACTTCCCTTCTGATTCCCACTTCTAGCCAAACGTTTCACAAAAGTATTTTTAAAGTTATTTCGTTTTTGTACATGTTATTGCTATACAGAAGTACATATTTGACCTACTGAACATGTTTCTGGCCAAGTGGTCCACATAAGGTTTTCAACTATATATTCTCAAAGACTCATCTAATGTTAAATCAGCCAAAGAGTAGTTCACTGTCTGGTTTATTTAACATCAGAAGGAATCTTTGAGAATATATAGAAAATAACCTTTTTTTAGACCCTTTAGCCAGAAATATGTTCAGTAGGTCAATTATTGTCTTCTGTATGGCTTGATGTAACAAGAGTATGTATAGTAGCTTAATATTTCAGGATTCTTCTGCGAGAAAGATATCCAATAGGTCATAATGGACTACGGCCTGGCTGATTTAACATGAGATGGATTCAACTGGAATGTATAGAAAGTTCATGTTTGAAAGATTCGTTGGCGAGAAAGATGTTCAACAGGCCTTAATTATTCACTACCCGGCATAATGGATAACTCCTGGCAAGACAATTCATTCCGAGGTGCATTGCATACACAACATAACTTTATCCGAGGAATACTTGAAGAAAAACATATTAGAGATAACACATTAGAGATAATAGAAATATACTTGGAGACAACACAGCACATATGATTACCTACCATTTAAATAGACAGATGTTGCTATGCACTTGCTATTGCAAAAATGCACTTATATGCACAACGAGTTCTTCTATGCAATGCAAAATTACTTACTTCTTCAATGCACAAGGAGTTCTTATATGCATATGCAAAAGCACTTATCTCTTCAGTGCACAACGTGTGTAATCACAACAATGCAAAACAATGTCTTCAACGCACAAGTTCTTGTAAGCAATGCAAATTGCACTAATCTCTTTAAAGCGCAACGAGTATGCATTGCAATGCAAAAGCACTAATCTCTTCAATGCACAACGAATTTTGTATGCAATGCAACAGCACTAATCTCTTCAATGCACAACGAGTTTTTTATGCAATATAATGCAAAAGCATTAATATCTTCAATGCACATCAAGTTATTTTATGCACTGCGATGCAAAAGCACTAATCTCAATGCACAACGAGATGTGTATGCAATGCAATGCAAAAGCACTTGTCTCTTTAATGAACGAGTTCAGGTATGCATTGGAATGCAAAAACACTAATCCCTTCAATGCACAACGATTTCTTATATACATTGCAATGCAACAGCACCGATCTCTTCAATGCTTAATGAGTTCTTGTATGTAATGCCATGCAAACGCACTAATATCTTCAATGAACATCAAGTTATTTTATGCATTGGAATGCAAAAGCGCTTATCTCTTCAAAACTTTAGATCGTGCAATGCAATCTCTTTAATACACAAGTTGGTTATTGCATGCAATGCCCTGTAACAACAAGTATGTTGTGTTCTCTTTTCAATACACAACATAATAAGCTGATTCTTGTATGTAATGCAACAGTTCACGTTGTGCTATATGCCTAATACACAACGCATTAAGTTGATGGTGCAAAAGAAACTATCTCTCATTATACAACACAACATTTTTATGCAATGTATTGAAACAGAGCATATGTTCTTTAATGCACAACGGAATAATTTTGTTTTTGTATCTAAAGAGAGCATTTTAAGGTTGTTCCTCACTGAATAACGGATTAAGTTAGATACCCATATGGAAATGTAATATATGAATATATGAATATATGAAACCTATTAGAATATATGCATATATAAAACCTATTAGAAATTGGAGCAATTCCATATATTGACAGATACATTTATCCCATATATTATGTATGTATAACACATATTTTGATGTCTTGTATATGAAATATTCTAATATACTCATATAGAGTAAAAACATAAATGCTCATATTATGCACCACTATGAAACCTATCAGAAATTAGAACAATTCCATATATTGACATATTAATCTATTCCATATATTATATATGTTCAAATTATATATGTGCCAAATTACTGTCACTGACAGGTCTCTGATAAATGTCATAGAGTCTTAGTATAGATTTTATGTATAAAACAAATTAAATTTAAAATATAAAATATTTTTAATGTTACTTATTGTCAGGTGAGACAAGGGATGAAGAAGGACTCAAGGATGCAGAGGTTAATTGGCTTTTAAAATAAAGACTTCAAAAATAAACAAAAAAACACAAATAAACCCCTTTATGCTACACAGAACAAAACATGCTAAACAAACACACAACACAAAACAGTGTATACTGCCAAAGCAAACTACATGCTCACACGAGAACAAGCGAATGCTCATACTGTACGCTCACAATGTTTCTTTTTTTCCTGTCTTTTTTTTTTTTTTTTTGCATGTTATGGCTGTACAGAAGTCCATATTTGACGAACAGAACATATTTTTGGCCCAAGAGTCCTTAAACACTAACTTACTATACATACTCATTGACTTCCCTTCTGATTCCCATACTAGCCAAAAGTTCCACAAAAGGTTTTCTTAAAATGTTATTTTTTTATTTTTTTATTTTTTTTACATTGTATGGCTGTAAAGAAGTCTATATTTGACGAACAGAACATATTTTTGGCCCAAGAGTCCTTAAACAATAACTTACTATACATACTCATTGACTTCCGTTCTGATTCCCATACTAGCCAAAATTTCCACAAAAGGTTTTTTTTCTTTCTTTTTTCTTTTTTTTTTTACATGTTATGGCTGTACAGAAGTCCATATTTGACCTACTGAATATATTTTTGGCCCAAGAGTCCTTAAACAATAACTTACTATACATACTGATTGACTTCCCTTCTGATTTCCATACTAGACAGAAGTTCCACAAAAGGCTTTTTTTTCATTTTCTTTTTTTTTTTTTTTGTTATATGTTATGGCTGTACAGAAGTCCATATTTGACCTACTGAACATATTTGTGGCCCAAGAGTCCTTAAACAATAACTTACTATACATACTGATTGACTTCCCTTCTGATTCCCATAGCCATAAGTTCCACAAAAGGCATTTTTTTCTTCCTTTTATTTTTGTTTAAATGTTATGGCTGTACAGAAGTCCATATTTGACAAACAGAACATATTTTTGGCCCAAGAGTCCTTAAACTAACTTACTATACATACTCATTGACTTCCCTTCTGGTTCCCAATACCAGGCAAAAGATCCAGAAAAGTTTTTTAAAAGTTTTTTTTAAGTTTTTTTTTTTTTACATTGTATGGCTGCACAGAAGTCCATATTTGACCTACTGAACATATTTTTGGCCCAAGAGTCCTTAAACAATAACTTACTATACATACTCATTGACTTCCCTTCTGTTTCCCATACTAACCAAAAGTTCCACAAAAGGTTTTTTTTCTTTCTTTTTTCTTTTTTTTCCTTTTTTTTTTTTTACATGTTATGGCTGTACAGAAGTCCATATTTAACGAACAGAACACATTTTTGGCCCAAGAGTCCTTAAACACTAACTTACTATACATACTCATTGACTTCCCTTCTGATTCCCATAGCCAAAAGTTCCACAAAAGGCTTTTTTTTCTTTCTTTTTTTTTTTTTTTTGTATGTTATGGCTGTACAGAAGTCCATATTTGACGAACAGAACATATTTTTGGCCCAAGAGTCCTTAAACACTAACTTACTATACATACTCATTGACCTCCCATCTGATTCCCATACTAGCCAAAAGTTCCACAAAAGGTTTTTTTTCTTTCTTTTTTTTTTTTTCTTTTTGTTTTTTTTACATATTATGGCTGTACAGAAGTCCATATTTGACCTACTGAACATATTTTTGGCCCAAGAGTCTTTAAACACTAATTTACTATACATACTCATTGACTTCCCTTCTGATTCCCATAGCCAAAAGTTCCACAACAGTCTTTTTTTTCTTTCTTTTTTTTGTGTAAATGTTATGGCTGGACAGAAGTCCATATTTGACGAACAGAACACATTTTTGGCCCAAGAGTCCTTAAACACTAACTTACTATACATACTCATTGACCTCCCATCTGATTCCCATACTAGCCAAAAGTTCCACAAAAGGTTTTTTTTCTTTCTTTTTTTTTTTTCTTTTTTTTTTTTTTACATATTATGGCTGTACAGAAGTCCATATTTGACCTACTGAACATATTTTTGGCCCAAGAGTCTTTAAACACTAATTTACTATACATACTCATTGACTTCCCTTCTGATTCCCATAGCCAAAAGTTCCACAACAGTCTTTTTTTTCTTTCTTTTTTTTGTGTAAATGTTATGGCTGGACAGAAGTCCATATTTGACGAACAGAACACATTTTTGGCCCAAGAGTCCTTAAACACTAACTTACTATACATACTCATTGACTTCCCTTCTGATTCCCAATACTAGCCAAAAGTTCCACAAAAGGTTTTCTTAAAATGTTATTTTTTATTTTTTTTTTATTTTTTACATTGTATGGCTGTAAAGAAGTCTATATTTGACAAACAGAACATATTTTTGGCCCAAGAGTCCTTAAACAATAACTTACTATACATACTCATTGACTTCCGTTCTGATTCCCATACTAGCCAAAATTTCCACAAAAGGTTTTTTTTCTTTCTTTTTTTTTTTTTTTTTTACATGTTATGGCTGTACAGAAGTCCATATTTGACCTACTGAACATATTTTTGGCCCAAGAGTCCTTAAACAATAACTTACTATACATACTGATTGACTTCCCTTCTGATTTCCATACTAGACAGAAGTTCCACAAAAGGCTTTTTTTTCATTTTCTTTTTTTTTTTTTTTGTTATATGTTATGGCTGTACAGAAGTCCATATTTGACGAACAGAACATATTTTTGGCCCAAGAGTCCTTAAACACTAACTTACTATACATACTCATTGACTTCCCTTCTGATTCCCATACTAGACAAAAGTTCCACAAAAGGCTTTTTTTTTTCTTTCTTTTTTTTCTTTTTCTTTTTTTTTTTTTTTACATGTTATGGCTGTACAGAAGTCCATATTTGACGAATATAACATATTGTTGGCCCAAGAGTCCTTAAACTAACTTACTATACATACTCATTGACTTAATTTCTGATTCCCATAGCCAAAAGTTCCACAAAAGGCTTTTTTTTTTTTCTTCCTTTTTTTTTTCTTCTTTTTTTTTTTTTTTTTTTTTACATGTTATGGCTGTACAGAAGTCCATATTTGACCTACTGAATATATTTTTGGCCCAAGAGTCCTTAAACACTAATTTACTATACATACTCATTGACTTCCGTTCTGATTCCCATAGCCAAAAGTTCCACAAAAGTCTTTTTTTTCTTTCTTTTTTTTTCTTTAAATGTTATGGCTGGACAGAAGTCCATATTTGACGAACAGAACACATTTTTGGCCCAAGAGTCCTTAAACATTAACTTACTATACATACTCATTGACTTCCCTTCTGATTCCCATAGCCAAAAGTTCCACAAAAGGCTTTTTTTCCTTTCCTTTTTTTTTTTTGTTTAAATGTTATGGCTGTACAGAAGTCCATATTTGACCTACTGAACATTTTTTTTTTCCAAGAGTCCTTAAACACTAACTTACTATACATACTCATTGACTTCCCTTCTGATACCCATACTAGACAAAAGTTCCACAAAAGGCTTTTTTTTTCTTTTTCTTTTTTTTTTTTTTTTTTACATGTTATGGCTGTACAGAAGTCCATATTTGACGAATAGAACATATTGTTGGCCCAAGAGTCCTTAAACTAACTTACTATACATACTCATTGACTTCCCTTCTGGTTCCCAATACCAGGCAAAAGATCCAGAAAAGTTTTTTTAAATTTTTTTTAAAGTGTTTTTTTTTTTACATTGTATGGCTGCACAGAAGTCCATATTTGACCTACTGAACATATTTTTGGCCCAAGAGTCCTTAAACAATAACTTACTATAGATACTCATTGACTTCCCTTCTGATTCCATAGCCAAAAGTGCCACAAAAGCCTTTTTTTCTTTCCTTTTTTTCTTTTTCTTTTTTTTTTTTTTTTTTTTTTACATATTATGGCTGTACAGAAGTCCATATTTGACCTACTGAACATATTTTTGGCCCAAGAGTCCTTAAACACTAACTTACTATACATACTCATTGACTTCCCTTCTGATTCCCATAGCCAAAAGTTCCACAAAAGGCTTTTTTTTCTTTCTTTTTTTCTTTTTTTTTTTTGCATGTTATGGCTGTACAGAAGTCCATATTTGACGAACAGAAGATATTTTTGGCCCAAGAGTCTTTAAACACTAACTTACTATACATACTCATTGACTTCCCTTCTGATTTCCATATTAGACAGAAGTTCCACAAAAGGCTTTTTTTTCTTTTTTTTTTTCTTTTTCTTTTTTTTTTTTTTTTGTTACATGTTATGGCTGTACAGATGTCCATATTTGACCTACTGAACATATTTTTGGCCCAAGAGTCATTAAACCATAACTTACTATACATACTGATTGACTTCCCTTCTGTTTCCCATAGCCAAAAGTTCCACAAAAGGCATTTTTTTCTTTCTTTTTTTTTTGTTTAAATGTTATGGCTGTACAGAAGTCCATATTTGACGAACAGAACATATTTTTGGCCCAAGAGTACTTAAACACTAACTTAATATACATACTCATTGACTTCCCTTCTGATTTCCATACTAGCCAAAAGTTCCACAAAAGGCTTTTTTTTTTTCTTCCTTTTTTTCTTTTCTTTTTTTTTTCTTTTTTTTTTTTTTTTTTTTACATGTTATGGCTGTACAGAAGTCCATATTTGACCTACTGAATATATTTTTGGCCCAAGAGTCCTTAAACACTAATTTACTATACATACTCATTGACTTCCCTTCTGATTCCCATAGCCAAAAGTTCCACAAAAGTCTTTTTTTTCTTTCTTTTTTTTTCTTTAAATGTTATGGCTGGACAGAAGTCCATATTTGACGAACAGAACACATTTTTGGCCCAAGAGTCCTTAAACACTAACTTACTATACATACTCATTGACTTCCATTCTGATTCCCGTAGTCAAAAGTTCCACAAAAGGCTTTTTTTTCTTTCCTTTTTTTTTTTTTGTTTAAATGTTATGGCTGTACAGAAGTCCATATTTGACGAACAGAACATATTTTTGGCCCAAGAGTCCTTAAACTAACTTACTATACATACTCATTGACTTCCCTTCTGGTTCCCAATACCAGGCAAAAGATCCAGAAAAGTTTTTTAAAAGTTTTTTTTAAGTTTTTTTTTTTTTACATTGTATGGCTGCACAGAAGTCCATATTTGACCTACTGAACATATTTTTGGCCCAAGAGTCCTTAAACAATAACTTACTATACATACTCATTGACTTCCCTTCTGTTTCCCATACTAACCAAAAGTTCCACAAAAGGTTTTTTTTCTTTCTTTTTTCTTTTTTTTCCTTTTTTTTTTTTTACATGTTATGGCTGTACAGAAGTCCATATTTAACGAACAGAACACATTTTTGGCCCAAGAGTCCTTAAACACTAACTTACTATACATACTCATTGACTTCCCTTCTGATTCCCATAGCCAAAAGTGCCACAAAAGCCTTTTTTTTCTTTCCTTTTTTTCTTTTTCTTTTTTTTTTTTTTTTTACATATTATGGCTGTACAGAAGTCCATATTTGACCTACTGAACATATTTTTGGCCCAAGAGTCCTTAAACACTAACTTACTATACATACTCATTGACTTCCCTTCTGATTCCCATAGCCAAAAGTTCCACAAAAGGCTTTTTTTTCTTTCTTTTTTTTTTTTTTTTGTATGTTATGGCTGTACAGAAGTCCATATTTGACGAACAGAACATATTTTTGGCCCAAGAGTCCTTAAACACTAACTTACTATACATACTCATTGACCTCCCATCTGATTCCCATACTAGCCAAAAGTTCCACAAAAGGTTTTTTTTCTTTCTTTTTTTTTTTTTCTTTTTGTTTTTTTTACATATTATGGCTGTACAGAAGTCCATATTTGACCTACTGAACATATTTTTGGCCCAAGAGTCTTTAAACACTAATTTACTATACATACTCATTGACTTCCCTTCTGATTCCCATAGCCAAAAGTTCCACAACAGTCTTTTTTTTCTTTCTTTTTTTTGTGTAAATGTTATGGCTGGACAGAAGTCCATATTTGACGAACAGAACACATTTTTGGCCCAAGAGTCCTTAAACACTAACTTACTATACATACTCATTGACCTCCCATCTGATTCCCATACTAGCCAAAAGTTCCACAAAAGGTTTTTTTTCTTTCTTTTTTTTTTTTTCTTTTTGTTTTTTTTACATATTATGGCTGTACAGAAGTCCATATTTGACCTACTGAACATATTTTTGGCCCAAGAGTCTTTAAACACTAATTTACTATACATACTCATTGACTTCCCTTCTGATTCCCATAGCCAAAAGTTCCACAACAGTCTTTTTTTTCTTTCTTTTTTTTGTGTAAATGTTATGGCTGGACAGAAGTCCATATTTGACGAACAGAACACATTTTTGGCCCAAGAGTCCTTAAACACTAACTTACTATACATACTCATTGACTTCCCTTCTGATTCCCAATACTAGCCAAAAGTTCCACAAAAGGTTTTCTTAAAATGTTATTTTTTTATTTTTTTTTATTTTTTACATTGTATGGCTGTAAAGAAGTCTATATTTGACAAACAGAACATATTTTTGGCCCAAGAGTCCTTAAACAATAACTTACTATACATACTCATTGACTTCCGTTCTGATTCCCATACTAGCCAAAATTTCCACAAAAGGTTTTTTTTCTTTCTTTTTTTTTTTTTTTTTTACATGTTATGGCTGTACAGAAGTCCATATTTGACCTACTGAACATATTTTTGGCCCAAGAGTCCTTAAACAATAACTTACTATACATACTGATTGACTTCCCTTCTGATTTCCATACTAGACAGAAGTTCCACAAAAGGCTTTTTTTTCATTTTCTTTTTTTTTTTTTTTGTTATATGTTATGGCTGTACAGAAGTCCATATTTGACGAACAGAACATATTTTTGGCCCAAGAGTCCTTAAACACTAACTTACTATACATACTCATTGACTTCCCTTCTGATTCCCATACTAGACAAAAGTTCCACAAAAGGCTTTTTTTTTTCTTTCTTTTTTTTCTTTTTCTTTTTTTTTTTTTTACATGTTATGGCTGTACAGAAGTCCATATTTGACGAATATAACATATTGTTGGCCCAAGAGTCCTTAAACTAACTTACTATACATACTCATTGACTTCCTTTCTGATTCCCATAGCCAAAAGTTCCACAAAAGGCTTTTTTTTTTTTCTTCCTTTTTTTTTTCTTCTTTTTTTTTTTTTTTTTTTTTACATGTTATGGCTGTACAGAAGTCCATATTTGACCTACTGAATATATTTTTGGCCCAAGAGTCCTTAAACACTAATTTACTATACATACTCATTGACTTCCCTTCTGATTCCCATAGCCAAAAGTTCCACAAAAGTCTTTTTTTTCTTTCTTTTATTTTCTTTAAATGTTATGGCTGGACAGAAGTCCATATTTGACGAACAGAACACATTTTTGGCCCAAGAGTCCTTAAACATTAACTTACTATACATACTCATTGACTTCCCTTCTGATTCCCATAGCCAAAAGTTCCACAAAAGGCTTTTTTTCCTTTCCTTTTTTTTTTTTGTTTAAATGTTATGGCTGTACAGAAGTCCATATTTGACCTACTGAACATTTTTTTTTTCCAAGAGTCCTTAAACACTAACTTACTATACATACTCATTGACTTCCCTTCTGATTCCCATACTAGACAAAAGTTCCACAAAAGGCTTTTTTTTTCTTTTTCTTTTTTTTTTTTTTTTTTACATGTTATGGCTGTACAGAAGTCCATATTTGACGAATAGAACATATTGTTGGCCCAAGAGTCCTTAAACTAACTTACTATACATACTCATTGACTTCCCTTCTGGTTCCCAATACCAGGCAAAAGATCCAGAAAAGTTTTTTTAAATTTTTTTTAAAGTTTTTTTTTTTTTACATTGTATGGCTGCACAGAAGTCCATATTTGACCTACTGAACATATTTTTGGCCCAAGAGTCCTTAAACAATAACTTACTATAGATACTCATTGACTTCCCTTCTGATTCCATAGCCAAAAGTGCCACAAAAGCCTTTTTTTTCTTTCCTTTTTTTCTTTTTCTTTTTTTTTTTTTTTTTTTTTACATATTATGGCTGTACAGAAGTCCATATTTGACCTACTGAACATATTTTTGGCCCAAGAGTCCTTAAACACTAACTTACTATACATACTCATTGACTTCCCTTCTGATTCCCATAGCCAAAAGTTCCACAAAAGGCTTTTTTTTCTTTCTTTTTTCTTTTTTTTTTTTGCATGTTATGGCTGTACAGAAGTCCATATTTGACGAACAGAAGATATTTTTGGCCCAAGAGTCCTTAAACACTAACTTACTATACATACTCATTGACTTCCCTTCTGATTCCCATACTAGCCAAAAGTTCCACAAAAGGTTTTTTTTCTTTTTTTCTTTCTTTTTTTTTTTTTTTTTTTTTTACATGTTATGGCTGTACAGAAGTCCATATTTGACCTATTGAACATATTTTTGGCCCAAGAGTCTTTAAACACTAACTTACTATACATACTCATTGACTTCCCTTCTGATTTCCATATAAGACAGAAGTTCCACAAAAGGCTTTTTTTTCTTTTTTTTTTTCTTTTTCTTTTTTTTTTTTTTTTGTTACATGTTATGGCTGTACAGATGTCCATATTTGACCTACTGAACATATTTTTGGCCCAAGAGTCATTAAACCATAACTTACTATACATACTGATTGACTTCCCTTCTGTTTCCCATAGCCAAAAGTTCCACAAAAGGCATTTTTTTCTTTCTTTTTTTTTTGTTTAAATGTTATGGCTGTACAGAAGTCCATATTTGACGAACAGAACATATTTTTGGCCCAAGAGTACTTAAACACTAACTTAATATACATACTCATTGACTTCCCTTCTGATTTCCATACTAGCCAAAAGTTCCACAAAAGGCTTTTTTTTTTTCTTCCTTTTTTTCTTTTCTTTTTTTTTTCTTTTTTTTTTTTTTTTTTTACATGTTATGGCTGTACAGAAGTCCATATTTGACCTACTGAATATATTTTTGGCCCAAGAGTCCTTAAACACTAATTTACTATACATACTCATTGACTTCCCTTCTGATTCCCATAGCCAAAAGTTCCACAAAAGTCTTTTTTTTCTTTCTTTTTTTTTCTTTAAATGTTATGGCTGGACAGAAGTCCATATTTGACGAACAGAACACATTTTTGGCCCAAGAGTCCTTAAACACTAACTTACTATACATACTCATTGACTTCCATTCTGATTCCCGTAGTCAAAAGTTCCACAAAAGGCTTTTTTTTCTTTCCTTTTTTTTTTTTTGTTTAAATGTTATGGCTGTACAGAAGTCCATATTTGACCTACTGAACATTTTTTTTTTCAAGAGTCCTTAAACACTAATTTACTATACATACTCATTGACTTCCCTTCTGATTCCCATAGCCAAAAGTTCCACAAAAGGCTTTTTTTTCTTTCTTTTTTTTTCTTTAAATGTTATGGCTGGACAGAAGTCCATATTTGACGAACAGAACACATTTTTGGCCCAAGAGTCCTTAAACACTAACTTACTATACATACTCATTGACTTCCCTTCTGATTCCCATAGCCAAAAGTTCCACAAAAGGCTTTTTTTTCTTTCCTTTTTTTTGTTTGGTTTAAATGTTATGGCTGTACAGAAGTCCATATTTGACCTACTGAACATATTTTTGGCCTAAGAGTCCTTAAACAATAACTTACTATACATACTCATTGACTTCCCTTCTGTTTCCCATACTAGCCAAAAGTTCCACAAAAGGTTTTTTTTCTTTCTTTTTTCTTTTTTTTCCTTTTTTTTTTTTTACATGTTATGGCTGTACAGAAGTCCATATTTGACCTACTGAACATATTTTTGGCCCAAGAGTCCTTAAACACTAACTTACTATACATACTCATTGACTTCCCTTCTGATTCCCATAGCCAAAAGTGCCACAAAAGCCTTTTTTTTCTTTCCTTTTTTTCTTTTTCTTTTTTTTTTTTTTTTTTTTACATATTATGGCTGTACAGAAGTCCATATTTGACCTACTGAACATATTTTTGGCCCAAGAGTCCTTAAACACTAACTTACTATACATACTCATTGACTTCCCTTCTGATTCCCATAGCCAAAAGTTCCACAAAAGGCTTTTTTTTCTTTCTTTTTTTTTTTTTTTTGCATGTTATGGCTGTACAGAAGTCCATATTTGACGAACAGAACATATTTTTGGCCCAAGAGTCCTTAAACACTAACTTACTATACATACTCATTGACTTCCCATCTGATTCCCATACTAGCCAAAAGTTCCACAAAAGGTTTTTTTTCTTTTTTTTTTTTTTTTTACATATTATGGCTGTACAGAAGTCCATATTTGACCTACTGAACACATTTTTGGCCCAAGAGTCCTTAAACACTAACTTACTATACATACTCATTGACTTCCCTTCTGATTCCCAAAGCCAAAAGTTCCACAAAAGGCTTTTTTTTCTTTCCTTTTTTTTGTTTGGTTTAAATGTTATGGCTGTACAGAAGTCCATATTTGACCTACTGAACATTTTTTTTTTCCAAGAGTCCTTAAACACTAACTTACTATACATACTCATTGACTTCCCTTCTGATTCCCATACTAGACAAAAGTTCCACAAAAGGCTTTTTTTTTCTTTTTCTTTTTTTTTTTTTTTTTTTACATGTTATGGCTGTACAGAAGTCCATATTTGACGAATAGAACATATTGTTGGCCCAAGAGTCCTTAAACTAACTTACTATACATACTCATTGACTTCCCTTCTGGTTCCCAATACCAGGCAAAAGATCCAGAAAAGTTTTTTTTAATTTTTTTTAAAGTTTTTTTTTTTTTACATTGTATGGCTGCACAGAAGTCCATATTTGACCTACTGAACATATTTTTGGCCCAAGAGTCCTTAAACAATAACTTACTATAGATACTCATTGACTTCCCTTCTGATTCCCATAGCCAAAAGTGCCACAAAAGCCTTTTTTTTCTTTCCTTTTTTTCTTTTTCTTTTTTTTTTTTTTTTTTTTTTTACATATTATGGCTGTACAGAAGTCCATATTTGACCTACTGAACATATTTTTGGCCCAAGAGTCCTTAAACACTAACTTACTATACATACTCATTGACTTCCCTTCTGATTCCCATAGCCAAAAGTTCCACAAAAGGCTTTTATTTCTTTCTTTTTTTCTTTTTTTTTTGTGCATGTTATGGCTGTACAGAAGTCCATATTTGACGAACAGAACATATTTTTGGCCCAAGAGTCCTTAAACACTAACTTACTATACATACTCATTGACTTCCCTTCTGATTCCCATACTAGCCAAAAGTTCCACAAAAGGTTTTTTTTCTTTCTTTCTTTTTTTTTTTTTTTTTTTTTTACATGTTATGGCTGTACAGAAGTCCATATTTGACCTATTGAACATATTTTTGGCCCAAGAGTCTTTAAACACTAACTTACTATACATACTCATTGACTTCCCTTCTGATTTCCATATTAGACAGAAGTTCCACAAAAGGCTTTTTTTTCTTTTTTTTTTTCTTTTTCTTTTTTTTTTTTTTTTGTTACATGTTATGGCTGTACAGATGTCCATATTTGACCTACTGAACATATTTTTGGCCCAAGAGTCATTAAACCATAACTTACTATACATACTGATTGACTTCCCTTCTGTTTCCCATAGCCAAAAGTTCCACAAAAGGCATTTTTTTCTTTCTTTTTTTTTTGTTTAAATGTTATGGCTGTACAGAAGTCCATATTTGACGAACAGAACATATTTTTGGCCCAAGAGTACTTAAACACTAACTTAATATACATACTCATTGACTTCCCTTCTGATTTCCATACTAGCCAAAAGTTCCACAAAAGGCTTTTTTTTTTTCTTCCTTTTTTTCTTTTCTTTTTTTTTTCTTTTTTTTTTTTTTTTTTTACATGTTATGGCTGTACAGAAGTCCATATTTGACCTACTGAATATATTTTTGGCCCAAGAGTCCTTAAACACTAATTTACTATACATACTCATTGACTTCCCTTCTGATTCCCATAGCCAAAAGTTCCACAAAAGTCTTTTTTTTCTTTCTTTTTTTTTCTTTAAATGTTATGGCTGGACAGAAGTCCATATTTGACGAACAGAACACATTTTTGGCCCAAGAGTCCTTAAACACTAACTTACTATACATACTCATTGACTTCCATTCTGATTCCCGTAGTCAAAAGTTCCACAAAAGGCTTTTTTTTCTTTCCTTTTTTTTTTTTTGTTTAAATGTTATGGCTGTACAGAAGTCCATATTTGACCTACTGAACATTTTTTTTTTCAAGAGTCCTTAAACACTAATTTACTATACATACTCATTGACTTCCCTTCTGATTCCCATAGCCAAAAGTTCCACAAAAGTCTTTTTTTTCTTTCTTTTTTTTTCTTTAAATGTTATGGCTGGACAGAAGTCCATATTTGACGAACAGAATACATTTTTGGCCCAAGAGTCCTTAAACACTAACTTACTATACATACTCATTGACTTCCCTTCTGATTCCCATAGCCAAAAGTTCCACAAAAGGCTTTTTTTTCTTTCCTTTTTTTTGTTTGGTTTAAATGTTATGGCTGTACAGAAGTCCATATTTGACCTACTGAACATATTTTTGGCCCAAGAGTCCTTAAACAATAACTTACTATACATACTCATTGACTTCCCTTCTGTTTCCCATACTAGCCAAAAGTTCCACAAAAGGTTTTTTTTCTTTCTTTTTTCTTTTTTTTCCTTTTTTTTTTTTTACATGTTATGGCTGTACAGAAGTCCATATTTGACCTACTGAACATATTTTTGGCCCAAGAGTCCTTAAACACTAACTTACTATACATACTCATTGACTTCCCTTCTGATTCCCATAGCCAAAAGTGCCACAAAAGCCTTTTTTTTCTTTCCTTTTTTTCTTTTTCTTTTTTTTTTTTTTTTTTTACATATTATGGCTGTACAGAAGTCCATATTTGACCTACTGAACATATTTTTGGCCCAAGAGTCCTTAAACACTAACTTACTATACATACTCATTGACTTCCCTTCTGATTCCCATAGCCAAAAGTTCCACAAAAGGCTTTTTTTTCTTTCTTTTTTTTTTTTTTTTGCATGTTATGGCTGTACAGAAGTCCATATTTGACGAACAGAACATATTTTTGGCCCAAGAGTCCTTAAACACTAACTTACTATACATACTCATTGACTTCCCATCTGATTCCCATACTAGCCAAAAGTTCCACAAAAGGTTTTTTTTCTTTTTTTTTTTTTTTTTTACATATTATGGCTGTACAGAAGTCCATATTTGACCTACTGAACACATTTTTGGCCCAAGAGTCCTTAAACACTAACTTACTATACATACTCATTGACTTCCCTTCTGATTCCCAAAGCCAAAAGTTCCACAAAAGGCTTTTTTTTCTTTCCTTTTTTTTGTTTGGTTTAAATGTTATGGCTGTACAGAAGTCCATATTTGACCTACTGAACATTTTTTTTTTCCAAGAGTCCTTAAACACTAACTTACTATACATACTCATTGACTTCCCTTCTGATTCCCATACTAGACAAAAGTTCCACAAAAGGCTTTTTTTTTCTTTTTCTTTTTTTTTTTTTTTTTTACATGTTATGGCTGTACAGAAGTCCATATTTGACGAATAGAACATATTGTTGGCCCAAGAGTCCTTAAACTAACTTACTATACATACTCATTGACTTCCCTTCTGGTTCCCAATACCAGGCAAAAGATCCAGAAAAGTTTTTTTTAATTTTTTTTAAAGTTTTTTTTTTTTTACATTGTATGGCTGCACAGAAGTCCATATTTGACCTACTGAACATATTTTTGGCCCAAGAGTCCTTAAACAATAACTTACTATAGATACTCATTGACTTCCCTTCTGATTCCCATAGCCAAAAGTGCCACAAAAGCCTTTTTTTTCTTTCCTTTTTTTCTTTTTCTTTTTTTTTTTTTTTTTTTTTTTACATATTATGGCTGTACAGAAGTCCATATTTGACCTACTGAACATATTTTTGGCCCAAGAGTCCTTAAACACTAACTTACTATACATACTCATTGACTTCCCTTCTGATTCCCATAGCCAAAAGTTCCACAAAAGGCTTTTATTTCTTTCTTTTTTTCTTTTTTTTTTGTGCATGTTATGGCTGTACAGAAGTCCATATTTGACGAACAGAACATATTTTTGGCCCAAGAGTCCTTAAACACTAACTTACTATACATACTCATTGACTTCCCTTCTGATTCCCATACTAGCCAAAAGTTCCACAAAAGGTTTTTTTTCTTTCTTTCTTTTTTTTTTTTTTTTTTTTTACATGTTATGGCTGTACAGAAGTCCATATTTGACCTATTGAACATATTTTTGGCCCAAGAGTCTTTAAACACTAACTTACTATACATACTCATTGACTTCCCTTCTGATTTCCATATTAGACAGAAGTTCCACAAAAGGCTTTTTTTTCTTTTTTTTTTTCTTTTTCTTTTTTTTTTTTTTTTGTTACATGTTATGGCTGTACAGATGTCCATATTTGACCTACTGAACATATTTTTGGCCCAAGAGTCATTAAACCATAACTTACTATACATACTGATTGACTTCCCTTCTGTTTCCCATAGCCAAAAGTTCCACAAAAGGCATTTTTTTCTTTCTTTTTTTTTTGTTTAAATGTTATGGCTGTACAGAAGTCCATATTTGACGAACAGAACATATTTTTGGCCCAAGAGTACTTAAACACTAACTTAATATACATACTCATTGACTTCCCTTCTGATTTCCATACTAGCCAAAAGTTCCACAAAAGGCTTTTTTTTTTTCTTCCTTTTTTTCTTTTCTTTTTTTTTTCTTTTTTTTTTTTTTTTTTACATGTTATGGCTGTACAGAAGTCCATATTTGACCTACTGAATATATTTTTGGCCCAAGAGTCCTTAAACACTAATTTACTATACATACTCATTGACTTCCCTTCTGATTCCCATAGCCAAAAGTTCCACAAAAGTCTTTTTTTTCTTTCTTTTTTTTTCTTTAAATGTTATGGCTGGACAGAAGTCCATATTTGACGAACAGAACACATTTTTGGCCCAAGAGTCCTTAAACACTAACTTACTATACATACTCATTGACTTCCATTCTGATTCCCGTAGTCAAAAGTTCCACAAAAGGCTTTTTTTTCTTTCCTTTTTTTTTTTTTGTTTAAATGTTATGGCTGTACAGAAGTCCATATTTGACCTACTGAACATTTTTTTTTTCAAGAGTCCTTAAACACTAATTTAC
Source organism: Rhinogobio ventralis (assembly GCA_039654625.1). Classification (NCBI taxonomy): domain Eukaryota; kingdom Metazoa; phylum Chordata; class Actinopteri; order Cypriniformes; family Gobionidae; genus Rhinogobio; species Rhinogobio ventralis. Next base: position 25,318,526 of record CM077216.1, read on the forward strand.
TATACATACTCATTGACTTCCCTTCTGATTCCCATAGCCAAAAGTTCCACAAAAGTCTTTTTTTTCTTTCTTTTTTTTTCTTTAAATGTTATGGCTGGACAGAAGTCCATATTTGACGAACAGAATACATTTTTGGCCCAAGAGTCCTTAAACACTAACTTACTATACATACTCATTGACTTCCCTTCTGATTCCCATAGCCAAAAGTTCCACAAAAGGCTTTTTTTTCTTTCCTTTTTTTTGTTTGGTTTAAATGTTATGGCTGTACAGAAGTCCATATTTGACCTACTGAACATATTTTTGGCCCAAGAGTCCTTAAACAATAACTTACTATACATACTCATTGACTTCCCTTCTGTTTCCCATACTAGCCAAAAGTTCCACAAAAGGTTTTTTTTCTTTCTTTTTTCTTTTTTTTCCTTTTTTTTTTTTTACATGTTATGGCTGTACAGAAGTCCATATTTGACCTACTGAACATATTTTTGGCCCAAGAGTCCTTAAACACTAACTTACTATACATACTCATTGACTTCCCTTCTGATTCCCATAGCCAAAAGTGCCACAAAAGCCTTTTTTTTCTTTCCTTTTTTTCTTTTTCTTTTTTTTTTTTTTTTTTTACATATTATGGCTGTACAGAAGTCCATATTTGACCTACTGAACATATTTTTGGCCCAAGAGTCCTTAAACACTAACTTACTATACATACTCATTGACTTCCCTTCTGATTCCCATAGCCAAAAGTTCCACAAAAGGCTTTTTTTTCTTTCTTTTTTTTTTTTTTTTGCATGTTATGGCTGTACAGAAGTCCATATTTGACGAACAGAACATATTTTTGGCCCAAGAGTCCTTAAACACTAACTTACTATACATACTCATTGACTTCCCATCTGATTCCCATACTAGCCAAAAGTTCCACAAAAGGTTTTTTTTCTTTTTTTTTTTTTTTTTTACATATTATGGCTGTACAGAAGTCCATATTTGACCTACTGAACACATTTTTGGCCCAAGAGTCCTTAAACACTAACTTACTATACATACTCATTGACTTCCCTTCTGATTCCCAAAGCCAAAAGTTCCACAAAAGGCTTTTTTTTCTTTCCTTTTTTTTGTTTGGTTTAAATGTTATGGCTGTACAGAAGTCCATATTTGACCTACTGAACATTTTTTTTTTCCAAGAGTCCTTAAACACTAACTTACTATACATACTCATTGACTTCCCTTCTGATTCCCATACTAGACAAAAGTTCCACAAAAGGCTTTTTTTTTCTTTTTCTTTTTTTTTTTTTTTTTTACATGTTATGGCTGTACAGAAGTCCATATTTGACGAATAGAACATATTGTTGGCCCAAGAGTCCTTAAACTAACTTACTATACATACTCATTGACTTCCCTTCTGGTTCCCAATACCAGGCAAAAGATCCAGAAAAGTTTTTTTTAATTTTTTTTAAAGTTTTTTTTTTTTTACATTGTATGGCTGCACAGAAGTCCATATTTGACCTACTGAACATATTTTTGGCCCAAGAGTCCTTAAACAATAACTTACTATAGATACTCATTGACTTCCCTTCTGATTCCCATAGCCAAAAGTGCCACAAAAGCCTTTTTTTTCTTTCCTTTTTTTCTTTTTCTTTTTTTTTATTTTTTTTTTTTTACATATTATGGCTGTACAGAAGTCCATATTTGACCTACTGAACATATTTTTGGCCCAAGAGTCCTTAAACACTAACTTACTATACATACTCATTGACTTCCCTTCTGATTCCCATAGCCAAAAGTTCCACAAAAGGCTTTTATTTCTTTCTTTTTTTCTTTTTTTTTTGTGCATGTTATGGCTGTACAGAAGTCCATATTTGACGAACAGAACATATTTTTGGCCCAAGAGTCCTTAAACACTAACTTACTATACATACTCATTGACTTCCCTTCTGATTCCCATACTAGCCAAAAGTTCCACAAAAGGTTTTTTTTCTTTCTTTCTTTTTTTTTTTTTTTTTTTTTACATGTTATGGCTGTACAGAAGTCCATATTTGACCTATTGAACATATTTTTGGCCCAAGAGTCTTTAAACACTAACTTACTATACATACTCATTGACTTCCCTTCTGATTTCCATATTAGACAGAAGTTCCACAAAAGGCTTTTTTTTCTTTTTTTTTTTCTTTTTCTTTTTTTTTTTTTTTTTGTTACATGTTATGGCTGTACAGATGTCCATATTTGACCTACTGAACATATTTTTGGCCCAAGAGTCATTAAACCATAACTTACTATACATACTGATTGACTTCCCTTCTGTTTCCCATAGCCAAAAGTTCCACAAAAGGCATTTTTTTCTTTCTTTTTTTTTTGTTTAAATGTTATGGCTGTACAGAAGTCCATATTTGACGAACAGAACATATTTTTGGCCCAAGAGTACTTAAACACTAACTTAATATACATACTCATTGACTTCCCTTCTGATTTCCATACTAGCCAAAAGTTCCACAAAAGGCTTTTTTTTTTTCTTCCTTTTTTTCTTTTCTTTTTTTTTTCTTTTCTTTTTTTTTTTTTTACATGTTATGGCTGTACAGAAGTCCATATTTGACCTACTGAATATATTTTTGGCCCAAGAGTCCTTAAACACTAATTTACTATACATACTCATTGACTTCCCTTCTGATTCCCATAGCCAAAAGTTCCACAAAAGTCTTTTTTTTCTTTCTTTTTTTTTCTTTAAATGTTATGGCTGGACAGAAGTCCATATTTGACGAACAGAACACATTTTTGGCCCAAGAGTCCTTAAACACTAACTTACTATACATACTCATTGACTTCCATTCTGATTCCCGTAGTCAAAAGTTCCACAAAAGGCTTTTTTTTCTTTCCTTTTTTTTTTTTTGTTTAAATGTTATGGCTGTACAGAAGTCCATATTTGACCTACTGAACATTTTTTTTTTCAAGAGTCCTTAAACACTAATTTACTATACATACTCATTGACTTCCCTTCTGATTCCCATAGCCAAAAGTTCCACAAAAGTCTTTTTTTTCTTTCTTTTTTTTTCTTTAAATGTTATGGCTGGACAGAAGTCCATATTTGACGAACAGAACACATTTTTGGCCCAAGAGTCCTTAAACACTAACTTACTATACATACTCATTGACTTCCCTTCTGATTCCCATAGCCAAAAGTTCCACAAAAGGCTTTTTTTTCTTTCCTTTTTTTTGTTTGGTTTAAATGTTATGGCTGTACAGAAGTCCATATTTGACCTACTGAAGATATTTTTGGCCCAAGAGTCCTTAAACAATAACTTACTATACATACTCATTGACTTCCCTTCTGATTTCCATACTAGACAGAAGTTCCACAAAAGGCTTTTTTTTCATTTTCTTTTTTTTTTTTTTTGTTATATGTTATGGCTGTACAGAAGTCCATATTTGACGAACAGAACATATTTTTGGCCCAAGAGTCCTTAAACACTAACTTACTATACATACTCATTGACTTCCCTTCTGATTCCCATACTAGACAAAAGTTCCACAAAAGGCTTTTTTTTTTCTTTCTTTTTTTTCTTTTTCTTTTTTTTTTTTTTTACATGTTATGGCTGTACAGAAGTCCATATTTGACGAATATAACATATTGTTGGCCCAAGAGTCCTTAAACTAACTTACTATACATACTCATTGACTTCCTTTCTGATTCCCATAGCCAAAAGTTCCACAAAAGGCTTTTTTTTTTTTCTTCCATTTTTTTTTCTTCTTTTTTTTTTATTTTTTTTTTTACATGTTATGGCTGTACAGAAGTCCATATTTGACCTACTGAATATATTTTTGGCCCAAGAGTCCTTAAACACTAATTTACTATACATACTCATTGACTTCCCTTCTGATTCCCATAGCCAAAAGTTCCACAAAAGGCTTTTTTTCCTTTCCTTTTTTTTTTTTGTTTAAATGTTATGGCTGTACAGAAGTCCATATTTGACCTACTGAACATTTTTTTTTTCCAAGAGTCCTTAAACACTAACTTACTATACATACTCATTGACTTCCCTTCTGATTCCCATACTAGACAAAAGTTCCACAAAAGGCTTTTTTTTTCTTTTTCTTTTCTTTTTTTTTTTTTACATGTTATGGCTGTACAGAAGTCCATATTTGACGAATAGAACATATTGTTGGCCCAAGAGTCCTTAAACTAACTTACTATACATACTCATTGACTTCCCTTCTGGTTCCCAATACCAGGCAAAAGATCCAGAAAAGTTTTTTTAAATTTTTTTTAAAGTTTTTTTTTTTTTACATTGTATGGCTGCACAGAAGTCCATATTTGACCTACTGAACATATTTTTGGCCCAAGAGTCCTTAAACAATAACTTACTATAGATACTCATTGACTTCCCTTCTGATTCCATAGCCAAAAGTGCCACAAAAGCCTTTTTTTTCTTTCCTTTTTTTCTTTTTCTTTTTTTTTTTTTTTTTTTTTACATATTATGGCTGTACAGAAGTCCATATTTGACCTACTGAACATATTTTTGGCCCAAGAGTCCTTAAACACTAACTTACTATACATACTCATTGACTTCCCTTCTGATTCCCATAGCCAAAAGTTCCACAAAAGGCTTTTTTTTCTTTCTTTTTTTCTTTTTTTTTTTTTTTTTTACATGTTATGGCTGTACAGAAGTCCATATTTGACCTATTGAACATATTTTTGGCCCAAGAGTCCTTAAACACTAACTTACTATACATACTCATTGACTTCCCTTCTGATTCCCATACTAGCCAAAAGTTCCACAAAAGGTTTTTTTTCTTTCTTTCTTTTTTTTTTTTTTTTTTTTTACATGTTATGGCTGTACAGAAGTCCATATTTGACCTATTGAACATATTTTTGGCCCAAGAGTCTTTAAACACTAACTTACTATACATACTCATTGACTTCCCTTCTGATTTCCATATTAGACAGAAGTTCCACAAAAAGCTTTTTTTTCTTTTTTTTTTTCTTTTTCTTTTTTTTTTTTTTTTGTTACATGTTATGGCTGTACAGATGTCCATATTTGACCTACTGAACATATTTTTGGCCCAAGAGTCATTAAACCATAACTTACTATACATACTGATTGACTTCCCTTCTGTTTCCCATAGCCAAAAGTTCCACAAAAGGCATTTTTTTCTTTCTTTTTTTTTTGTTTAAATGTTATGGCTGTACAGAAGTCCATATTTGACGAACAGAACATATTTTTGGCCCAAGAGTACTTAAACACTAACTTAATATACATACTCATTGACTTCCCTTCTGATTTCCATACTAGCCAAAAGTTCCACAAAAGGCTTTTTTTTTTTCTTCCTTTTTTTCTTTTCTTTTTTTTTTTTTTTTTTTTTTTTTTTTTTACATGTTATGGCTGTACAGAAGTCCATATTTGACCTACTGAATATATTTTTGGCCCAAGAGTCCTTAAACACTAATTTACTATACATACTCATTGACTTCCCTTCTGATTCCCATAGCCAAAAGTTCCACAAAAGTCTTTTTTTTCTTTCTTTTTTTTTCTTTAAATGTTATGGCTGGACAGAAGTCCATATTTGACGAACAGAACACATTTTTGGCCCAAGAGTCCTTAAACACTAACTTACTATACATACTCATTGACTTCCATTCTGATTCCCGTAGTCAAAAGTTCCACAAAAGGCTTTTTTTTCTTTCCTTTTTTTTTTTTTGTTTAAATGTTATGGCTGTACAGAAGTCCATATTTGACCTACTGAACATTTTTTTTTTCAAGAGTCCTTAAACACTAATTTACTATACATACTCATTGACTTCCCTTCTGATTCCCATAGCCAAAAGTTCCACAAAAGTCTTTTTTTTCTTTCTTTTTTTTTCTTTAAATGTTATGGCTGGACAGAAGTCCATATTTGACGAACAGAACACATTTTTGGCCCAAGAGTCCTTAAACACTAACTTACTATACATACTCATTGACTTCCCTTCTGATTCCCATAGCCAAAAGTTCCACAAAAGGCTTTTTTTTCTTTCCTTTTTTTTGTTTGGTTTAAATGTTATGGCTGTACAGAAGTCCATATTTGACCTACTGAAGATATTTTTTTTCAAGAGTCCTTAAACACTAATTTACTATACATACTCATTGACTTCCCTTCTGATTCCCATAGCCAAAAGTTCCACAAAAGTCTTTTTTTTCTTTCTTTTTTTTTCTTTAAATGTTATGGCTGGACAGAAGTCCATATTTGACGAACAGAACACATTTTTGGCCCAAGAGTCCTTAAACAATAACTTACTATACATACTCATTGACTTCCCTTCTGTTTCCCATACTAGCCAAAAGTTCCACAAAAGGTTTTTTTTCTTTCTATTTTCTTTTTTTTCCTTTTTTTTTTTTACATGTTATGGCTGGACAGAAGTCCATATTTGACGAACAGAACACATTTTTGGCCCAAGAGTCCTTAAACACTAACTTACTATACATACTGATTGACTTCCCTTCTGATTCCCATAGCCAAAAGTGCCACAAAAGCCTTTTTTTTCTTTCCTTTTTTTCTTTTTCTTTTTTTTTTTTTTTTTTTTTACATATTATGGCTGTACAGAAGTCCATATTTGACCTACTGAACATATTTTTGGCCCAAGAGTCCTTAAACACTAACTTACTATACATACTCATTGACTTCCCTTCTGATTCCCATAGCCAAAAGTTCCACAAAAGGCTTTTTTTTCTTTCTTTTTTTTTTTTTTTGCATGTTATGGCTGTACAGAAGTCCATATTTGACGAACAGAACATATTTTTGGCCCAAGAGTCCTTAAACACTAACTTACTATACATACTCATTGACTTCCCATCTGATTCCCATACTAGCCAAAAGTTCCACAAAAGGTTTTTTTTCTTTTTTTTTTTTTTTTTCTTTTTTCTTTTTTTTTTTTTACATATTATGGCTGTACAGAAGTCCATATTTGACCTACTGAACACATTTTTGGCCCAAGAGTCCTTAAACACTAACTTACTATACATACTCATTGACTTCCCTTCTGATTCCCATAGCCAAAAGTTCCACAAAAGGCTTTTTTTTGTTTGGTTTAAATGTTATGGCTGTACAGAAGTCCATATTTGACCTACTGAACATTTTTTTTTTCAAGAGTCCTTAAACACTAACTTACTATACATACTCATTGACTTCCCTTCTGATTCCCATACTAGACAAAAGTTCCACAAAAGGCTTTTTTTTCTTTTTCTTTTTTTTTTTTTTTACATGTTATGGCTGTACAGAAGTCCATATTTGACGAATAGAACATATTGTTGGCCCAAGAGTCCTTAAACTAACTTACTATACATACTCATTGACTTCCCTTCTGATTCCCATAGCCAAAAGTTCCACAAAAGACTTTTTTTTGTTTAAATGTTATGGCTGTACAGAAGTCCATATTTGACCTACTGAACATATTTTTTGTCCAAGAGTCCTTAAACACTAACTTACTATACATACTCATTGACTTCCCTTCTGGTTCCCAATACCAGGCAAAAGATCCAGAAAAGTTTTTTTTAAGTTTTTTTTTTTTTACATTGTATGGCTGCACAGAAGTCCATATTTGACCTACTGAACATATTTTTGGCCCAAGAGTCCTTAAACAATAACTTACTATACATACTCATTGACTTCCCTTCTGTTTCCCATACTAGCCAAAAGTTCCACAAAAGGTTTTTTTTCTTTCTTTTTTCTTTTTTTTCCTTTTTTTTTTTTTACATGTTATGGCTGTACAGAAGTCCATATTTGACCTACTGAACATATTTTTGGCCCAAGAGTCCTTAAACACTAACTTACTATACATACTCATTGACTTCCCTTCTGATTCCCATAGCCAAAAGTGCCACACAAGCCTTTTTTTTCTTTCCTTTTTTTCTTTTTCTTTTTCTTTTTTTTTTTTTACATATTATGGCTGTACAGAAGTCCATATTTGACCTACTGAACATATTTTTGGCCCAAGAGTCCTTAAACACTAACTTACTATACATACTCATTGACTTCCCTTCTGATTCCCATAGCCAAAAGTGCCACACAAGCCTTTTTTTTCTTTCCTTTTTTTCTTTTTCTTTTTTTTTTTTTTTTTTTTACATATTATGGCTGTACAGAAGTCCATATTTGACCTACTGAACATATTTTTGGCCCAAGAGTCCTTAAACACTAACTTACTATACATACTCATTGACTTCCCTTCTGATTCCCATAGCCAAAAGTTCCACAAAAGGCTTTTTTTTCTTTCTTTTTTTTTTTTTTTTGCATGTTATGGTTGTACAGAAGTCCATATTTGACGAACAGAACATATTTTTGGCCCAAGAGTCCTTAAACACTAACTTACTATACATACTCATTGACTTCCCATCTGATTCCCATACTAGCCAAAAGTTCCACAAAAGGTTTTTTTTCTTTTTTTTTTTTTTTTTTACATATTATGGCTGTACAGAAGTCCATATTTGACCTACTGAACACATTTTTGGCCCAAGAGTCCTTAAACACTAACTTACTATACATACTCATTGACTTCCCTTCTGATTCCCATACTAGACAAAAGTTCCACAAAAGGCTTTTTTTTCTTTTTCTTTTTTTTTTTTTTTACATGTTATGGCTGTACAGAAGTCCATATTTGACGAATAGAACATATTGTTGGCCCAAGAGTCCTTAAACTAACTTACTATACATACTCATTGACTTCCCTTCTGATTCCCATAGCCAAAAGTTCCACAAAAGGCTTTTTTTTGTTTAAATGTTATGGCTGTACAGAAGTCCATATTTGACCTACTGAACATATTTTTTGTCCAAGAGTCCTTAAACACTAACTTACTATACATACTCATTGACTTCCCTTCTGGTTCCCAATACCAGGCAAAAGATTCAGAAAAGTTTTTTTTAATTTTTTTTTAAGTTTTTTTTTTTTTACATTGTATGGCTGCACAGAAGTCCATATTTGACGAACAGAACACATTTTTGGCCCAAGAGTCCTTAAACACTAACTTACTATACATACTCATTGACTTCCCTTCTGATTCCCATAGCCAAAAGTGCCACAAAAGCCTTTTTTTTCTTTCCTTTTTTTTTTTTTTTTTTTACATATTATGGCTGTACAGAAGTCCATATTTGACCTACTGAACATATTTTTGGCCCAAGAGTCCTTAAACACTAACTTACTATACATACTCATTGACTTCCCTTCTGATTCCCATAGCCAAAAGTTCCACAAAAGGCTTTTTTTTCTTTCTTTTTTTTTTTTTTTTGCATGTTATGGCTGTACAGAAGTCCATATTTGACGAACAGAACATATTTTTGGCCCAAGAGTCCTTAAACACTAACTTACTATACATACTCATTGACTTCCCATCTGATTCCCATACTAGCCAAAAGTTCCACAAAAGGTTTTTTTTCTTTTTTTTTTTTCTTTTCTTTTTTTTTTTTTTTTTTACATATTATGGCTGTACAGAAGTCCATATTTGACCTACTGAACATATTTTTGGCCCAAGAGTCTTTAAACACTAATTTACTATACATACTCATTGACTTCCCTTCTGATTCCCATAGCCAAAAGCTCCACAAAAGTCTTTTTTTTCTTTCTTTTTTTTGTGTAAATGTTATGGCTGGACAGAAGTCCATATTTGACGAACAGAACACATTTTTGGCCCAAGAGTCCTTAAACACTAACTTACTATACATACTCATTGACTTCCCTTCTGATTCCCAATACTAGCCAAAAGTTCCACAAAAGGTTTTCTTAAAATGTTATTTTTTTTTTTATTTTTTTTTTTTACATTGTATGGCTGTAAAGAAGTCTATATTTGACGAACAGAACATATTTTTGGCCCAAGAGTCCTTAAACAATAACTTACTATACATACTCATTGACTTCCGTTCTGATTCCCATACTAGCCAAAATTTCCACAAAAGGTTTTTTTTCTTTCTTTTTTCTTTTTTTTTTTACATGTTATGGCTGTACAGAAGTCCATATTTGACCTACTGAACATATTTTTGGCCCAAGAGTCCTTAAACACTAACTTACTATACATACTCATTGACTTCCCTTCTGATTCCCATACTAGACAAAAGTTCCACAAAAGGCTTTTTTTTTTCTTTCTCTTTTTTCTTTTTCTTTTTTTTTTTTTTTTTTACATTGTATGGCTGCACAGAAGTCCATATTTGACCTACTGAACATATTTTTGGCCCAAGAGTCCTTAAACAATAACTTACTATAGATACTCATTGACTTCCCTTCTGATTCCCATAGCCAAAAGTGCCACAAAAGCCTTTTTTTTCTTTCCTTTTTTTCTTTTTCTTTTTTTTTTTTTTTTTTTTTACATATTATGGCTGTACAGAAGTCCATATTTGACCTACTGAACATATTTTTGGCCCAAGAGTCCTTAAACACTAACTTACTATACATACTCATTGACTTCCCTTCTGATTCCCATAGCCAAAAGTTCCACAAAAGGCTTTTATTTCTTTCTTTTTTTCTTTTTTTTTTGTGCATGTTATGGCTGTACAGAAGTCCATATTTGACGAACAGAACATATTTTTGGCCCAAGAGTCCTTAAACACTAACTTACTATACATACTCATTGACTTCCCTTCTGATTCCCATACTAGCCAAAAGTTCCACAAAAGGTTTTTTTTCTTTCTTTCTTTTTTTGTATTTTTTTTTTTTACATGTTATGGCTGTACAGAAGTCCATATTTGACCTATTGAACATATTTTTGGCCCAAGAGTCTTTAAACACTAACTTACTATACATACTCATTGACTTCCCTTCTGATTTCCATATTAGACAGAAGTTCCACAAAAGGCTTTTTTTTCTTTTTTTTTTTCTTTTTCTTTTTTTTTTTTTTTTGTTACATGTTATGGCTGTACAGAAGTCCATATTTGACCTACTGAACATATTTTTGGCCCAAGAGTCCTTAAACACTAATTTACTATACATACTCATTGACTTCCCTTCTGATTCCCATAGCCAAAAGTTCCACAAAAGTCTTTTTTTTCTTTCTTTTTTTTTCTTTAAATGTTATGGCTGGACAGAAGTCCATATTTGACGAACAGAACACATTTTTGGCCCAAGAGTCCTTAAACACTAACTTACTATACATACTCATTGACTTCCCTTCTGATTCCCATAGCCAAAAGTTCCACAAAAGGCTTTTTTTTCTTTCCTTTTTTTTGTTTGGTTTAAATGTTATGGCCGTACAGAAGTCCATATTTGACCTACTGAAGATATTTTTGGCCCAAGAGTCCTTAAACAATAACTTACTATACATACTCATTGACTTCCCATCTGATTCCCATACTAGCCAAAAGTTCCACAAAAGGTTTTTTTTCTTTTTTTTTTTTTTTTTTTTTACATATTATGGCTGTACAGAAGTCCATATTTGACCTACTGAACACATTTTTGGCCCAAGAGTCCTTAAACACTAACTTACTATACATACTCATTGACTTCCCTTCTGATTCCCATAGCCAAAAGTTCCACAAAAGGCTTTTTTTTCTTTCCTTTTTTTGTTTGGTTTAAATGTTATGGCTGTACAGAAGTCCATATTTGACCTACTGAACATTTTTTTTTTCAAGAGTCCTTAAACACTAACTTACTATACATACTCATTGACTTCCCTTCTGATTCCCATACTAGACAAAAGTTCCACAAAAGGCTTTTTTTTCTTTTTCTTTTTTTTTTTTTTTACATGTTATGGCTGTACAGAAGTCCATATTTGACGAATAGAACATATTGTTGGCCCAAGAGTCCTTAAACTAACTTACTATACATACTCATTGACTTCCCTTCTGATTCCCATAGCCAAAAGTTCCACAAAAGGCTTTTTTTTGTTTAAATGTTATGGCTGTACAGAAGTCCATATTTGACCTACTGAACATATTTTTTGTCCAAGAGTCCTTAAACACTAACTTACTATACATACTCATTGACTTCCCTTCTGGTTCCCAATACCAGGCAAAAGATTCAGAAAAGTTTTTTTTAATTTTTTTTTAAGTTTTTTTTTTTTTACATTGTATGGCTGCACAGAAGTCCATACTTGACGAACAGAACACATTTTTGGCCCAAGAGTCCTTAAACACTAACTTACTATACATACTCATTGACTTCCCTTCTGATTCCCATAGCCAAAAGTGCCACAAAAGCCTTTTTTTTCTTTCCTTTTTTTTTTTTTTTTTTTACATATTATGGCTGTACAGAAGTCCATATTTGACCTACTGAACATATTTTTGGCCCAAGAGTCCTTAAACACTAACTTACTATACATACTCATTGACTTCCCTTCTGATTCCCATAGCCAAAAGTTCCACAAAAGGCTTTTTTTTCTTTCTTTTTTTTTTTTTTTTGCATGTTATGGCTGTACAGAAGTCCATATTTGACGAACAGAACATATTTTTGGCCCAAGAGTCCTTAAACACTAACTTACTATACATACTCATTGACTTCCCATCTGATTCCCATACTAGCCAAAAGTTCCACAAAAGGTTTTTTTTCTTTTTTTTTTTTCTTTTCTTTTTTTTTTTTTTTTTTTACATATTATGGCTGTACAGAAGTCCATATTTGACCTACTGAACATATTTTTGGCCCAAGAGTCTTTAAACACTAATTTACTATACATACTCATTGACTTCCCTTCTGATTCCCATAGCCAAAAGTTCCACAAAAGTCTTTTTTTTCTTTCTTTTTTTTGTGTAAATGTTATGGCTGGACAGAAGTCCATATTTGACGAACAGAACACATTTTTGGCCCAAGAGTCCTTAAACACTAACTTACTATACATACTCATTGACTTCCCTTCTGATTCCCAATACTAGCCAAAAGTTCCACAAAAGGTTTTCTTAAAATGTTATTTTTTTTTTTTTTTTTTTTTTTTACATTGTATGGCTGTAAAGAAGTCTATATTTGACGAACAGAACATATTTTTGGCCCAAGAGTCCTTAAACAATAACTTACTATACATACTCATTGACTTCCGTTCTGATTCCCATACTAGCCAAAATTTCCACAAAAGGTTTTTTTTCTTTCTTTTTTCTTTTTTTTTTTTACATGTTATGGCTGTACAGAAGTCCATATTTGACCTACTGAACATATTTTTGGCCCAAGAGTCCTTAAACACTAACTTACTATACATACTCATTGACTTCCCTTCTGATTCCCATACTAGACAAAAGTTCCACAAAAGGCTTTTTTTTTTCTTTCTCTTTTTTCTTTTTCTTTTTTTTTTTTTTTTTACATTGTATGGCTGCACAGAAGTCCATATTTGACCTACTGAACATATTTTTGGCCCAAGAGTCCTTAAACAATAACTTACTATAGATACTCATTGACTTCCCTTCTGATTCCCATAGCCAAAAGTGCCACAAAAGCCTTTTTTTTCTTTCCTTTTTTTCTTTTTCTTTTTTTTTTTTTTTTTTTTTACATATTATGGCTGTACAGAAGTCCATATTTGACCTACTGAACATATTTTTGGCCCAAGAGTCCTTAAACACTAACTTACTATACATACTCATTGACTTCCCTTCTGATTCCCATAGCCAAAAGTTCCACAAAAGGCTTTTATTTCTTTCTTTTTTTCTTTTTTTTTTGTGCATGTTATGGCTGTACAGAAGTCCATATTTGACGAACAGAACATATTTTTGGCCCAAGAGTCCTTAAACACTAACTTACTATACATACTCATTGACTTCCCTTCTGATTCCCATACTAGCCAAAAGTTCCACAAAAGGTTTTTTTTCTTTCTTTCTTTTTTTTTTTTTTTTTTTTTTTACATGTTATGGCTGTACAGAAGTCCATATTTGACCTATTGAACATATTTTTGGCCCAAGAGTCTTTAAACACTAACTTACTATACATACTCATTGACTTCCCTTCTGATTTCCATATTAGACAGAAGTTCCACAAAAGGCTTTTTTTTCTTTTTTTTTTTCTTTTTCTTTTTTTTTTTTTTTGTTACATGTTATGGCTGTACAGATGTCCATATTTGACCTACTGAACATATTTTTGGCCCAAGAGTCATTAAACCATAACTTACTATACATACTGATTGACTTCCCTTCTGTTTCCCATAGCCAAAAGTTCCACAAAAGGCATTTTTTTCTTTCTTTTTTTTTGGTTTAAATGTTATGGCTGTACAGAAGTCCATATTTGACGAACAGAACATATTTTTGGCCCAAGAGTACTTAAACACTAACTTAATATACATACTCATTGACTTCCCTTCTGATTTCCATACTAGCCAAAAGTTCCACAAAAGGCTTTTTTTTTTTCTTCCTTTTTTTCTTTTTTTTTTTTTTTCTTTTTTTTTTTTTTTTTTTACATGTTATGGCTGTACAGAAGTCCATATTTGACCTACTGAATATATTTTTGGCCCAAGAGTCCTTAAACACTAATTTACTATACATACTCATTGACTTCCCTTCTGATTCCCATAGCCAAAAGTTCCACAAAAGTCTTTTTTTTCTTTCTTTTTTTTTCTTTAAATGTTATGGCTGGACAGAAGTCCATATTTGACGAACAGAACACATTTTTGGCCCAAGAGTCCTTAAACACTAACTTACTATACATACTCATTGACTTCCCTTCTGATTCCCATAGCCAAAAGTTCCACAAAAGGCTTTTTTTTCTTTCCTTTTTTTTGTTTGGTTTAAATGTTATGGCCGTACAGAAGTCCATATTTGACCTACTGAAGATATTTTTGGCCCAAGAGTCCTTAAACAATAACTTACTATACATACTCATTGACTTCCCTTCTGTTTCCCATACTAGCCAAAAGTTCCACAAAAGGTTTTTTTTCTTTCTATTTTCTTTTTTTTCCTTTTTTTTTTTTACATGTTATGGCTGGACAGAAGTCCATATTTGACGAACAGAACACATTTTTGGCCCAAGAGTCCTTAAACACTAACTTACTATACATACTGATTGACTTCCCTTCTGATTCCCATAGCCAAAAGTGCCACAAAAGCCTTTTTTTTCTTTCCTTTTTTTCTTTTTCTTTTTTTTTTTTTTTTTTTTTACATATTATGGCTGTACAGAAGTCCATATTTGACCTACTGAACATATTTTTGGCCCAAGAGTCCTTAAAAACTAACTTACTATACATACTCATTGACTTCCCTTCTGATTCCCATAGCCAAAAGTTCCACAAAAGGCTTTTTTTTCTTTCTTTTTTTTTTTTTTTTGCATGTTATGGCTGTACAGAAGTCCATATTTGACGAACAGAACATATTTTTGGCCCAAGAGTCCTTAAACACTAACTTACTATACATACTCATTGACTTCCCATCTGATTCCCATACTAGCCAAAAGTTCCACAAAAGGTTTTTTTTCTTTTTTTTTTTTTTTTTTTTTTTCTTTTTTCTTTTTTTTTTTTTTTTTACATATTATGGCTGTACAGAAGTCCATATTTGACCTACTGAACACATTTTTGGCCCAAGAGTCCTTAAACACTAACTTACTATACATACTCATTGACTTCCCTTCTGATTCCCATAGCCAAAAGTTCCACAAAAGGCTTTTTTTTGTTTGGTTTAAATGTTATGGCTGTACAGAAGTCCATATTTGACCTACTGAACATTTTTTTTTTCAAGAGTCCTTAAACACTAACTTACTATACATACTCATTGACTTCCCTTCTGATTCCCATACTAGACAAAAGTTCCACAAAAGGCTTTTTTTTCTTTTTTTTTTTTTTTTTTTTTACATGTTATGGCTGTACAGAAGTCCATATTTGACGAATAGAACATATTGTTGGCCCAAGAGTCCTTAAACTAACTTACTATACATACTCATTGACTTCCCTTCTGATTCCCATAGCCAAAAGTTCCACAAAAGGCTTTTTTTTCTTTCTTTTTTTTTTTTTTTTGCATGTTATGGCTGTACAGAAGTCCATATTTGACGAACAGAACATATTTTTGGCCCAAGAGTCCTTAAACACTAACTTACTATACATACTCATTGACTTCCCATCTGATTCCCATACTAGCCAAAAGTTCCACAAAAGGTTTTTTTTCTTTTTTTTTTTTTTTTTCTTTTTTCTTTTTTTTTTTTTTACATATTATGGCTGTACAGAAGTCCATATTTGACCTACTGAACACATTTTTGGCCCAAGAGTCCTTAAACACTAACTTACTATACATACTCATTGACTTCCCTTCTGATTCCCATAGCCAAAAGTTCCACAAAAGGCTTTTTTTTCTTTTTCTTTTTTTTTTTTTTTTACATGTTATGGCTGTACAGAAGTCCATATTTGACGAATAGAACATATTGTTGGCCCAAGAGTCCTTAAACTAACTTACTATACATACTCATTGACTTCCCTTCTGATTCCCATAGCCAAAAGTTCCACAAAAGGCTTTTTTTTGTTTAAATGTTATGGCTGTACAGAAGTCCATATTTGACCTACTGAACATATTTTTTGTCCAAGAGTCCTTAAACACTAACTTACTATACATACTCATTGACTTCCCTTCTGGTTCCCAATACCAGGCAAAAGATCCAGAAAAGTTTTTTTTAAGTTTTTTTTAAGTTAAGTTTTTTTTTTTTTACATTGTATGGCTGCACAGAAGTCCATATTTGACCTACTGAACATATTTTTGGCCCAAGAGTCCTTAAACAATAACTTACTATACATACTCATTGACTTCCCTTCTGTTTCCCATACTAGCCAAAAGTTCCACAAAAGGTTTTTTTTCTTTCTTTTTTCTTTTTTTTCCTTTTTTTTTTTTTTTACATGTTATGGCTGTACAGAAGTCCATATTTGACCTACTGAACATATTTTTGGCCCAAGAGTCCTTAAACACTAACTTACTATACATACTCATTGACTTCCCTTCTGATTCCCATAGCCAAAAGTGCCACACAAGCCTTTTTTTTCTTTCCTTTTTTTCTTTTTCTTTTTTTTTTTTTTTTTTTTTACATATTATGGCTGTACAGAAGTCCATATTTGACCTACTGAACATATTTTTGGCCACTAACAACACTTAAACACTAACTTACTATACATACTCATTGACTTCCCTTCTGATTCCCATAGCCAAAAATTCCACAAAAGGCTTTTTTTTCTTTCTTTTTTTTTTTTTTTTGCATGTTATGGCTGTACAGAAGTCCATATTTGACGAACAGAACATATTTTTGGCCCAAGAGTCCTCAAACACTAACTTACTATACATACTCATTGACTTCCCATCTGATTCCCATACTAGCCAAAAGTTCCACAAAAGGTTTTTTTTCTTTTTTTTTTTTTTTTTTTTACATATTATGGCTGTACAGAAGTCCATATTTGACCTACTGAACATATTTTTGGCCCAAGAGTCTTTAAACACTAATTTACTATACATACTCATTGACTTCCCTTCTGATTCCCATAGCCAAAAGTTCCACAACAGTCTTTTTTTTCTTTCTTTTTTTTGTGTAAATGTTATGGCTGGACAGAAGTCCATATTTGACGAACAGAACACATTTTTGGCCCAAGAGTCCTTAAACACTAACTTACTATACATACTCATTGACTTCCCTTCTGATTCCCAATACTAGCCAAAAGTTCAACAAAAGGTTTTCTTAAAATGTTATTTTTTTTTTTTTTTTTTTTTTTTACATTGTATGGCTGTAAAGAAGTCTATATTTGACAAACAGAACATATTTTTGGCCCAAGAGTCCTTAAACAATAACTTACTATACATACTCATTGACTTCCGTTCTGATTCCCATACTAGCCAAAATTTCCACAAAAGGTTTTTTTTCTTTCTTTTTTTTTTTTTTTTTTACATGTTATGGCTGTACAGAAGTCCATATTTGACCTACTGAACATATTTTTGGCCCAAGAGTCCTTAAACAATAACTTACTATACATACTGATTGACTTCCCTTCTGATTTCCATACTAGACAGAAGTTCCACAAAAGGCTTTTTTTTCATTTTCTTTTTTTTTTTTTTTGTTATATGTTATGGCTGTACAGAAGTCCATATTTGACGAACAGAACATATTTTTGGCCCAAGAGTCCTTAAACACTAACTTACTATACATACTCATTGACTTCCCTTCTGATTCCCATACTAGACAAAAGTTCCACAAAAGGCTTTTTTTTTTCTTTCTTTTTTTTCTTTTTCTTTTTTTTTTTTTTTTACATGTTATGGCTGTACAGAAGTCCATATTTGACGAATATAACATATTGTTGGCCCAAGAGTCCTTAAACTAACTTACTATACATACTCATTGACTTCCTTTCTGATTCCCATAGCCAAAAGTTCCACAAAAGGCTTTTTTTTTTTTCTTCCTTTTTTTTTTCTTCTTTTTTTTTTTTTTTTTTTTTACATGTTATGGCTGTACAGAAGTCCATATTTGACCTACTGAATATATTTTTGGCCCAAGAGTCCTTAAACACTAATTTACTATACATACTCATTGACTTCCCTTCTGATTCCCATAGCCAAAAGTTCCACAAAAGTCTTTTTTTTCTTTCTTTTTTTTTCTTTAAATGTTATGGCTGGACAGAAGTCCATATTTGACGAACAGAACACATTTTTGGCCCAAGAGTCCTTAAACATTAACTTACTATACATACTCATTGACTTCCCTTCTGATTCCCATAGCCAAAAGTTCCACAAAAGGCTTTTTTTCCTTTCCTTTTTTTTTTTTGTTTAAATGTTATGGCTGTACAGAAGTCCATATTTGACCTACTGAACATTTTTTTTTTCCAAGAGTCCTTAAACACTAACTTACTATACATACTCATTGACTTCCCTTCTGATTCCCATACTAGACAAAAGTTCCACAAAAGGCTTTTTTTTTCTTTTTCTTTTTTTTTTTTTTTTTTACATGTTATGGCTGTACAGAAGTCCATATTTGACGAATAGAACATATTGTTGGCCCAAGAGTCCTTAAACTAACTTACTATACATACTCATTGACTTCCCTTCTGGTTCCCAATACCAGGCAAAAGATCCAGAAAAGTTTTTTTAAATTTTTTTTAAAGTTTTTTTTTTTTTACATTGTATGGCTGCACAGAAGTCCATATTTGACCTACTGAACATATTTTTGGCCCAAGAGTCCTTAAACAATAACTTACTATAGATACTCATTGACTTCCCTTCTGATTCCATAGCCAAAAGTGCCACAAAAGCCTTTTTTTTCTTTCCTTTTTTTCTTTTTCTTTTTTTTTTTTTTTTTTTTTACATATTATGGCTGTACAGAAGTCCATATTTGACCTACTGAACATATTTTTGGCCCAAGAGTCCTTAAACACTAACTTACTATACATACTCATTGACTTCCCTTCTGATTCCCATAGCCAAAAGTTCCACAAAAGGCTTTTTTTTCTTTCTTTTTTTCTTTTTTTTTTTTGCATGTTATGGCTGTACAGAAGTCCATATTTGACGAACAGAAGATATTTTTGGCCCAAGAGTCCTTAAACAGTAACTTACTATACATACTCATTGACTTCCCTTCTGATTCCCATACTAGCCAAAAGTTCCACAAAAGGTTTTTTTTCTTCTTTTCTTTCTTTTTTTTTTTTTTTTTTTTTTACATGTTATGGCTGTACAGAAGTCCATATTTGACCTATTGAACATATTTTTGGCCCAAGAGTCTTTAAACACTAACTTACTATACATACTCATTGACTTCCCTTCTGATTTCCATATTAGACAGAAGTTCCACAAAAGGCTTTTTTTTCTTTTTTTTTTTCTTTTTCTTTTTTTTTTTTTTTTGTTACATGTTATGGCTGTACAGATGTCCATATTTGACCTACTGAACATATTTTTGGCCCAAGAGTCATTAAACCATAACTTACTATACATACTGATTGACTTCCCTTCTGTTTCCCATAGCCAAAAGTTCCACAAAAGGCATTTTTTTCTTTCTTTTTTTTTTGTTTAAATGTTATGGCTGTACAGAAGTCCATATTTGACGAACAGAATACATTTTTGGCCCAAGAGTCCTTAAACACTAACTTACTATACATACTCATTGACTTCCATTCTGATTTCCATACTAGCCAAAAGTTCCACAAAAGGCTTTTTTTTTTTCTTCCTTTTTTTCTTTTCTTTTTTTTTTCTTTTTTTTTTTTTTTTTTTACATGTTATGGCTGTACAGAAGTCCATATTTGACCTACTGAATATATTTTTGGCCCAAGAGTCCTTAAACACTAATTTACTATACATACTCATTGACTTCCCTTCTGATTCCCATAGCCAAAAGTTCCACAAAAGTCTTTTTTTTCTTTCTTTTTTTTTCTTTAAATGTTATGGCTGGACAGAAGTCCATATTTGACGAACAGAATACATTTTTGGCCCAAGAGTCCTTAAACACTAACTTACTATACATACTCATTGACTTCCATTCTGATTCCCGTAGTCAAAAGTTCCACAAAAGGCTTTTTTTTCTTTCCTTTTTTTTTTTTTGTTTAAATGTTATGGCTGTACAGAAGTCCATATTTGACCTACTGAACATTTTTTTTTTCAAGAGTCCTTAAACACTAATTTACTATACATACTCATTGACTTCCCTTCTGATTCCCATAGCCAAAAGTTCCACAAAAGTCTTTTTTTTCTTTCTTTTTTTTTCTTTAAATGTTATGGCTGGACAGAAGTCCATATTTGACGAACAGAACACATTTTTGGCCCAAGAGTCCTTAAACACTAACTTACTATACATACTCATTGACTTCCCTTCTGATTCCCATAGCCAAAAGTTCCACAAAAGGCTTTATTTTCTTTCCTTTTTTTTGTTTGGTTTAAATGTTATGGCTGTACAGAAGTCCATATTTGACCTACTGAAGATATTTTTGGCCCAAGAGTCCTTAAACAATAACTTACTATACATACTCATTGACATCCCTTCTGTTTCCCATACTAGCCAAAAGTTCCACAAAAGGTTTTTTTTCTTTCTTTTTTCTTTTTTTTCCTTTTTTTTTTTTTACATGTTATGGCTGTACAGAAGTCCATATTTGACCTACTGAACATATTTTTGGCCCAAGAGTCCTTAAACACTAACTTACTATACATACTCATTGA
This sequence comes from Rhinogobio ventralis, assembly GCA_039654625.1. Classification (NCBI taxonomy): domain Eukaryota; kingdom Metazoa; phylum Chordata; class Actinopteri; order Cypriniformes; family Gobionidae; genus Rhinogobio; species Rhinogobio ventralis. The sequence goes on from CM077216.1 coordinate 25,339,523, forward strand.
CTTCCCTTCTGATTCCCATAGCCAAAAGTGCCACAAAAGCCTTTTTTTTCTTTCCTTTTTTTCTTTTTCTTTTTTTTTTTTTTTTTTTACATATTATGGCTGTACAGAAGTCCATATTTGACCTACTGAACATATTTTTGGCCCAAGAGTCCTTAAACACTAACTTACTATACATACTCATTGACTTCCCTTCTGATTCCCATAGCCAAAAGTTCCACAAAAGGCTTTTTTTTCTTTCTTTTTTTTTTTTTTTTGCATGTTATGGCTGTACAGAAGTCCATATTTGACGAACAGAACATATTTTTGGCCCAAGAGTCCTTAAACACTAACTTACTATACATACTCATTGACTTCCCATCTGATTCCCATACTAGCCAAAAGTTCCACAAAAGGTTTTTTTTCTTTTTTTTTTTTTTTTTTACATATTATGGCTGTACAGAAGTCCATATTTGACCTACTGAACACATTTTTGGCCCAAGAGTCCTTAAACACTAACTTACTATACATACTCATTGACTTCCCTTCTGATTCCCATAGCCAAAAGTTCCACAAAAGGCTTTTTTTTCTTTCCTTTTTTTTGTTTGGTTTAAATGTTATGGCTGTACAGAAGTCCATATTTGACCTACTGAACATTTTTTTTTTCCAAGAGTCCTTAAACACTAACTTACTATACATACTCATTGACTTCCCTTCTGATTCCCATACTAGACAAAAGTTCCACAAAAGGCTTTTTTTTTCTTTTTCTTTTTTTTTTTTTTTTTTACATGTTATGGCTGTACAGAAGTCCATATTTGACGAATAGAACATATTGTTGGCCCAAGAGTCCTTAAACTAACTTACTATACATACTCATTGACTTCCCTTCTGGTTCCCAATACCAGGCAAAAGATCCAGAAAAGTTTTTTTAAATTTTTTTTAAAGTTTTTTTTTTTTTACATTGTATGGCTGCACAGAAGTCCATATTTGACCTACTGAACATATTTTTGGCCCAAGAGTCCTTAAACAATAACTTACTATAGATACTCATTGACTTCCCTTCTGATTCCCATAGCCAAAAGTGCCACAAAAGCCTTTTTTTTCTTTCCTTTTTTTCTTTTTCTTTTTTTTTTTTTTTTTTTTTACATATTATGGCTGTACAGAAGTCCATATTTGACCTACTGAACATATTTTTGGCCCAAGAGTCCTTAAACACTAACTTACTATACATACTCATTGACTTCCCTTCTGATTCCCATAGCCAAAAGTTCCACAAAAGGCTTTTATTTCTTTCTTTTTTTCTTTTTTTTTTGTGCATGTTATGGCTGTACAGAAGTCCATATTTGACGAACAGAACATATTTTTGGCCCAAGAGTCCTTAAACACTAACTTACTATACATACTCATTGACTTCCCTTCTGATTCCCATACTAGCCAAAAGTTCCACAAAAGGTTTTTTTTCTTTCTTTCTTTTTTTTTTTTTTTTTTTTTTACATGTTATGGCTGTACAGAAGTCCATATTTGACCTATTGAACATATTTTTGGCCCAAGAGTCTTTAAACACTAACTTACTATACATACTCATTGACTTCCCTTCTGATTTCCATATTAGACAGAAGTTCCACAAAAGGCCTTTTTTTCTTTTTTTTTTTCTTTTTCTTTTTTTTTTTTTTTTGTTACATGTTATGGCTGTACAGATGTCCATATTTGACCTACTGAACATATTTTTGGCCCAAGAGTCATTAAACCATAACTTACTATACATACTGATTGACTTCCCTTCTGTTTCCCATAGCCAAAAGTTCCACAAAAGGCATTTTTTTCTTTCTTTTTTTTTTGTTTAAATGTTATGGCTGTACAGAAGTCCATATTTGACGAACAGAACATATTTTTGGCCCAAGAGTACTTAAACACTAACTTAATATACATACTCATTGACTTCCCTTCTGATTTCCATACTAGCCAAAAGTTCCACAAAAGGCTTTTTTTTTTTCTTCCTTTTTTTCTTTTCTTTTTTTTTTCTTTTTTTTTTTTTTTTTTTTACATGTTATGGCTGTACAGAAGTCCATATTTGACCTACTGAATATATTTTTGGCCCAAGAGTCCTTAAACACTAATTTACTATACATACTCATTGACTTCCCTTCTGATTCCCATAGCCAAAAGTTCCACAAAAGTCTTTTTTTTCTTTCTTTTTTTTTCTTTAAATGTTATGGCTGGACAGAAGTCCATATTTGACGAACAGAACACATTTTTGGCCCAAGAGTCCTTAAACACTAACTTACTATACATACTCATTGACTTCCATTCTGATTCCCGTAGTCAAAAGTTCCACAAAAGGCTTTTTTTTCTTTCCTTTTTTTTTTTTTGTTTAAATGTTATGGCTGTACAGAAGTCCATATTTGACCTACTGAACATTTTTTTTTTCAAGAGTCCTTAAACACTAATTTACTATACATACTCATTGACTTCCCTTCTGATTCCCATAGCCAAAAGTTCCACAAAAGTCTTTTTTTTCTTTCTTTTTTTTTCTTTAAATGTTATGGCTGGACAGAAGTCCATATTTGACGAACAGAACACATTTTTGGCCCAAGAGTCCTTAAACACTAACTTACTATACATACTCATTGACTTCCCTTCTGATTCCCATAGCCAAAAGTTCCACAAAAGGCTTTATTTTCTTTCCTTTTTTTTGTTTGGTTTAAATGTTATGGCTGTACAGAAGTCCATATTTGACCTACTGAAGATATTTTTGGCCCAAGAGTCCTTAAACAATAACTTACTATACATACTCATTGACTTCCCTTCTGTTTCCCATACTAGCCAAAAGTTCCACAAAAGGTTTTTTTTCTTTCTATTTTCTTTTTTTTCCTTTTTTTTTTTTACATGTTATGGCTGGACAGAAGTCCATATTTGACGAACAGAACACATTTTTGGCCCAAGAGTCCTTAAACACTAACTTACTATACATACTGATTGACTTCCCTTCTGATTCCCATAGCCAAAAGTGCCACAAAAGCCTTTTTTTTCTTTCCTTTTTTTCTTTTTCTTTTTTTTTTTTTTTTTTTTACATATTATGGCTGTACAGAAGTCCATATTTGACCTACTGAACATATTTTTGGCCCAAGAGTCCTTAAACACTAACTTACTATACATACTCATTGACTTCCCTTCTGATTCCCATAGCCAAAAGTTCCACAAAAGGCTTTTTTTTGTTTGGTTTAAATGTTATGGCTGTACAGAAGTCCATATTTGACCTACTGAACATTTTTTTTTTCAAGAGTCCTTAAACACTAACTTACTATACATACTCATTGACTTCCCTTCTGATTCCCATACTAGACAAAAGTTCCACAAAAGGCTTTTTTTTCTTTTTCTTTTTTTTTTTTTTTACATGTTATGGCTGTACAGAAGTCCATATTTGACGAATAGAACATATTGTTGGCCCAAGAGTCCTTAAACTAACTTACTATACATACTCATTGACTTCCCTTCTGATTCCCATAGCCAAAAGTTCCACAAAAGGCTTTTTTTTCTTTCTTTTTTTTTTTTTTTTGCATGTTATGGCTGTACAGAAGTCCATATTTGACGAACAGAACATATTTTTGGCCCAAGAGTCCTTAAACACTAACTTACTATACATACTCATTGACTTCCCATCTGATTCCCATACTAGCCAAAAGTTCCACAAAAGGTTTTTTTTCTTTTTTTTTTTTTTTTTCTTTTTTCTTTTTTTTTTTTTTTACATATTATGGCTGTACAGAAGTCCATATTTGACCTACTGAACACATTTTTGGCCCAAGAGTCCTTAAACACTAACTTACTATACATACTCATTGACTTCCCTTCTGATTCCCATAGCCAAAAGTTCCACAAAAGGCTTTTTTTTGTTTGGTTTAAATGTTATGGCTGTACAGAAGTCCATATTTGACCTACTGAACATTTTTTTTTTCAAGAGTCCTTAAACACTAACTTACTATACATACTCATTGACTTCCCTTCTGATTCCCATACTAGACAAAAGTTCCACAAAAGGCTTTTTTTTCTTTTTCTTTTTTTTTTTTTTTTACATGTTATGGCTGTACAGAAGTCCATATTTGACGAATAGAACATATTGTTGGCCCAAGAGTCCTTAAACTAACTTACTATACATACTCATTGACTTCCCTTCTGATTCCCATAGCCAAAAGTTCCACAAAAGGCTTTTTTTTGTTTAAATGTTATGGCTGTACAGAAGTCCATATTTGACCTACTGAACATATTTTTTGTCCAAGAGTCCTTAAACACTAACTTACTATACATACTCATTGACTTCCCTTCTGGTTCCCAATACCAGGCAAAAGATCCAGAAAAGTTTTTTTTAAGTTTTTTTTAAGTTAAGTTTTTTTTTTTTTACATTGTATGGCTGCACAGAAGTCCATATTTGACCTACTGAACATATTTTTGGCCCAAGAGTCCTTAAACAATAACTTACTATACATACTCATTGACTTCCCTTCTGTTTCCCATACTAGCCAAAAGTTCCACAAAAGGTTTTTTTTCTTTCTTTTTTCTTTTTTTTCCTTTTTTTTTTTTTACATGTTATGGCTGTACAGAAGTCCATATTTGACCTACTGAACATATTTTTGGCCCAAGAGTCCTTAAACACTAACTTACTATACATACTCATTGACTTCCCTTCTGATTCCCATAGCCAAAAGTGCCACACAAGCCTTTTTTTTCTTTCCTTTTTTTCTTTTTCTTTTTTTTTTTTTTTTTTTTTACATATTATGGCTGTACAGAAGTCCATATTTGACCTACTGAACATATTTTTGGCCACTAACAACACTTAAACACTAACTTACTATACATACTCATTGACTTCCCTTCTGATTCCCATAGCCAAAAGTTCCACAAAAGGCTTTTTTTTGTTTGGTTTAAATGTTATGGCTGTACAGAAGTCCATATTTGACCTACTGAACATTTTTTTTTTCAAGAGTCCTTAAACACTAACTTACTATACATACTCATTGACTTCCCTTCTGATTCCCATACTAGACAAAAGTTCCACAAAAGGCTTTTTTTTCTTTTTCTTTTTTTTTTTTTTTACATGTTATGGCTGTACAGAAGTCCATATTTGACGAATAGAACATATTGTTGGCCCAAGAGTCCTTAAACTAACTTACTATACATACTCATTGACTTCCCTTCTGATTCCCATAGCCAAAAGTTCCACAAAAGGCTTTTTTTTCTTTCTTTTTTTTTTTTTTTTGCATGTTATGGCTGTACAGAAGTCCATATTTGACGAACAGAACATATTTTTGGCCCAAGAGTCCTTAAACACTAACTTACTATACATACTCATTGACTTCCCATCTGATTCCCATACTAGCCAAAAGTTCCACAAAAGGTTTTTTTTCTTTTTTTTTTTTTTTTTCTTTTTTCTTTTTTTTTTTTTTACATATTATGGCTGTACAGAAGTCCATATTTGACCTACTGAACACATTTTTGGCCCAAGAGTCCTTAAACACTAACTTACTATACATACTCATTGACTTCCCTTCTGATTCCCATAGCCAAAAGTTCCACAAAAGGCTTTTTTTTGTTTGGTTTAAATGTTATGGCTGTACAGAAGTCCATATTTGACCTACTGAACATTTTTTTTTTCAAGAGTCCTTAAACACTAACTTACTATACATACTCATTGACTTCCCTTCTGATTCCCATACTAGACAAAAGTTCCACAAAAGGCTTTTTTTTCTTTTTCTTTTTTTTTTTTTTTACATGTTATGGCTGTACAGAAGTCCATATTTGACGAATAGAACATATTGTTGGCCCAAGAGTCCTTAAACTAACTTACTATACATACTCATTGACTTCCCTTCTGATTCCCATAGCCAAAAGTTCCACAAAAGGCTTTTTTTTGTTTAAATGTTATGGCTGTACAGAAGTCCATATTTGACCTACTGAACATATTTTTTGTCCAAGAGTCCTTAAACACTAACTTACTATACATACTCATTGACTTCCCTTCTGGTTCCCAATACCAGGCAAAAGATCCAGAAAAGTTTTTTTTAAGTTTTTTTTAAGTTAAGTTTTTTTTTTTTTACATTGTATGGCTGCACAGAAGTCCACATTTGACCTACTGAACATATTTTTGGCCCAAGAGTCCTTAAACAATAACTTACTATACATACTCATTGACTTCCCTTCTGATTCCCATAGCCAAAAGTGCCACACAAGCCTTTTTTTTCTTTCCTTTTTTTCTTTTTCTTTTTTTTTTTTTTTTTTTTTACATATTATGGCTGTACAGAAGTCCATATTTGACCTACTGAACATATTTTTGGCCACTAACAACACTTAAACACTAACTTACTATACATACTCATTGACTTCCCTTCTGATTCCCATAGCCAAAAGTTCCACAAAAGGCTTTTTTTTCTTTCTTTTTTTTTTTTTTTTGCATGTTATGGCTGTACAGAAGTCCATATTTGACGAACAGAACATATTTTTGGCCCAAGAGTCCTCAAACACTAACTTACTATACATACTCATTGACTTCCCATCTGATTCCCATACTAGCCAAAAGTTCCACAAAAGGTTTTTTTTCTTTTTTTTTTTTTTTTTTACATATTATGGCTGTACAGAAGTCCATATTTGACCTACTGAACATATTTTTGGCCCAAGAGTCTTTAAACACTAATTTACTATACATACTCATTGACTTCCCTTCTGATTCCCATAGCCAAAAGTTCCACAACAGTCTTTTTTTTCTTTCTTTTTTTTGTGTAAATGTTATGGCTGGACAGAAGTCCATATTTGACGAACAGAACACATTTTTGGCCCAAGAGTCCTTAAACACTAACTTACTATACATACTCATTGACTTCCCTTCTGATTCCCAATACTAGCCAAAAGTTCCACAAAAGGTTTTCTTAAAATGTTATTTATTTTTTATTTTTTATTTTTTACATTGTATGGCTGTAAAGAAGTCTATATTTGACAAACAGAACATATTTTTGGCCCAAGAGTCCTTAAACAATAACTTACTATACATACTCATTGACTTCCGTTCTGATTCCCATACTAGCCAAAATTTCCACAAAAGGTTTTTTTTCTTTCTTTTTTTTTTTTTTTTTTACATGTTATGGCTGTACAGAAGTCCATATTTGACCTACTGAACATATTTTTGGCCCAAGAGTCCTTAAACAATAACTTACTATACATACTGATTGACTTCCCTTCTGATTTCCATACTAGACAGAAGTTCCACAAAAGGCTTTTTTTTCATTTTCTTTTTTTTTTTTTTTGTTATATGTTATGGCTGTACAGAAGTCCATATTTGACGAACAGAACATATTTTTGGCCCAAGAGTCCTTAAACACTAACTTACTATACATACTCATTGACTTCCATTCTGATTCCCGTAGTCAAAAGTTCCACAAAAGGCTTTTTTTTCTTTCCTTTTTTTTTTTTGTTTAAATGTTATGGCTGTTCAGAAGTCCATATTTGACCTACTGAACATTTTTTTTTTCAAGAGTCCTTAAACACTAATTTACTATACATACTCATTGACTTCCCTTCTGATTCCCATAGCCAAAAGTTCCACAAAAGTCTTTTTTTTCTTTCTTTTTTTTTCTTTAAATGTTATGGCTGGACAGAAGTCCATATTTGACGAACAGAACACATTTTTGGCCCAAGAGTCCTTAAACACTAACTTACTATACATACTCATTGACTTCCCTTCTGATTCCCATAGCCAAAAGTTCCACAAAAGGCTTTTTTTTCTTTCCTTTTTTTTGTTTGGTTTAAATGTTATGGCTGTACAGAAGTCCATATTTGACCTACTGAAGATATTTTTGGCCCAAGAGTCCTTAAACAATAACTTACTATACATACTCATTGACTTCCCTTCTGTTTCCCATACTAGCCAAAAGTTCCACAAAAGGTTTTTTTTCTTTCTATTTTCTTTTTTTTCCTTTTTTTTTTTTACATGTTATGGCTGGACAGAAGTCCATATTTGACGAACAGAACACATTTTTGGCCCAAGAGTCCTTAAACACTAACTTACTATACATACTGATTGACTTCCCTTCTGATTCCCATAGCCAAAAGTGCCACAAAAGCCTTTTTTTTCTTTCCTTTTTTTCTTTTTCTTTTTTTTTTTTTTTTTTTTTTACATATTATGGCTGTACAGAAGTCCATATTTGACCTACTGAACATATTTTTGGCCCAAGAGTCCTTAAACACTAACTTACTATACATACTCATTGACTTCCCTTCTGATTCCCATAGCCAAAAGTTCCACAAAAGGCTTTTTTTTCTTTCTTTTTTTTTTTTTTTTGCATGTTATGGCTGTACAGAAGTCCATATTTGACGAACAGAACATATTTTTGGCCCAAGAGTCCTTAAACACTAACTTACTATACATACTCATTGACTTCCCATCTGATTCCCATACTAGCCAAAAGTTCCACAAAAGGTTTTTTTTCTTTTTTTTTTTTTTTTTCTTTTTTCTTTTTTTTTTTTTTACATATTATGGCTGTACAGAAGTCCATATTTGACCTACTGAACACATTTTTGGCCCAAGAGTCCTTAAACACTAACTTACTATACATACTCATTGACTTCCCTTCTGATTCCCATAGCCAAAAGTTCCACAAAAGGCTTTTTTTTGTTTGGTTTAAATGTTATGGCTGTACAGAAGTCCATATTTGACCTACTGAACATTTTTTTTTTCAAGAGTCCTTAAACACTAACTTACTATACATACTCATTGACTTCCCTTCTGATTCCCATACTAGACAAAAGTTCCACAAAAGGCTTTTTTTTCTTTTTCTTTTTTTTTTTTTTTACATGTTATGGCTGTACAGAAGTCCATATTTGACGAATAGAACATATTGTTGGCCCAAGAGTCCTTAAACTAACTTACTATACATACTCATTGACTTCCCTTCTGATTCCCATAGCCAAAAGTTCCACAAAAGGCTTTTTTTTCTTTCTTTTTTTTTTTTTTTTGCATGTTATGGCTGTACAGAAGTCCATATTTGACCTACTGAACACATTTTTGGCCCAAGAGTCCTTAAACACTAACTTACTATACATACTCATTGACTTCCCTTCTGATTCCCATAGCCAAAAGTTCCACAAAAGGCTTTTTTTTGTTTGGTTTAAATGTTATGGCTGTACAGAAGTCCATATTTGACCTACTGAACATTTTTTTTTTCAAGAGTCCTTAAACACTAACTTACTATACATACTCATTGACTTCCCTTCTGATTCCCATACTAGACAAAAGTTCCACAAAAGGCTTTTTTTTCTTTTTCTTTTTTTTTTTTTTTACATGTTATGGCTGTACAGAAGTCCATATTTGACGAATAGAACATATTGTTGGCCCAAGAGTCCTTAAACTAACTTACTATACATACTCATTGACTTCCCTTCTGATTCCCATAGCCAAAAGTTCCACAAAAGGCTTTTTTTTGTTTAAATGTTATGGCTGTACAGAAGTCCATATTTGACCTACTGAACATATTTTTTGTCCAAGAGTCCTTAAACACTAACTTGCTATACATACTCATTGACTTCCCTTCTGGTTCCCAATACCAGGCAAAAGATCCAGAAAAGTTTTCTTTAAGTTTTTTTTAAGTTAAGTTTTTTTTTTTTTTACATTGTATTTCTGCACAGAAGTCCATATTTGACCTACTGAACATATTTTTGGCCCAAGAGTCCTTAAACAATAACTTACTATACATACTCATTGACTTCCCTTCTGATTCCCATAGCCAAAAGTTCCACAAAAGGCTTTTTTTTCTTTCTTTTTTTTTTTTTTTTGCATGTTATGGCTGTACAGAAGTCCATATTTGACGAACAGAACATATTTTTGGCCCAAGAGTCCTCAAACACTAACTTACTATACATACTCATTGACTTCCCATCTGATTCCCATACTAGCCAAAAGTTCCACAAAAGGTTTTTTTTCTTTTTTTTTTTTTTTTTTACATATTATGGCTGTACAGAAGTCCATATTTGACCTACTGAACATATTTTTGGCCCAAGAGTCTTTAAACACTAATTTACTATACATACTCATTGACTTCCCTTCTGATTCCCATAGCCAAAAGTTCCACAACAGTCTTTTTTTTCTTTCTTTTTTTTGTGTAAATGTTATGGCTGGACAGAAGTCCATATTTGACGAACAGAACACATTTTTGGCCCAAGAGTCCTTAAACACTAACTTACTATACATACTCATTGACTTCCCTTCTGATTCCCAATACTAGCCAAAAGTTCCACAAAAGGTTTTCTTAAAATGTTATTTTTTATTTTTTTTTTATTTTTTACATTGTATGGCTGTAAAGAAGTCTATATTTGACAAACAGAACATATTTTTGGCCCAAGAGTCCTTAAACACTAACTTACTATACATACTCATTGACTTCCCTTCTGATTCCCATAGCCAAAAGTGCCACACAAGCCTTTTTTTTCTTTCCTTTTTTTCTTTTTCTTTTTTTTTTTTTTTTTTTTTACATATTATGGCTGTACAGAAGTCCATATTTGACCTACTGAACATATTTTTGGCCCAAGAGTCCTTAAACACTAACTTACTATACATACTCATTGACTTCCCTTCTGATTCCCATAGCCAAAAGTTCCACAAAAGGCTTTTTTTTCTTTCTTTTTTTTTTTTTTTTGCATGTTATGGCTGTACAGAAGTCCATATTTGACGAACAGAACATATTTTTGGCCCAAGAGTCCTTAAACACTAACTTACTATACATACTCATTGACTTCCCATCTGATTCCCATACTAGCCAAAAGTTCCACAAAAGGTTTTTTTTCTTTTTTTTTTTTTTTTTTTTACATATTATGGCTGTACAGAAGTCCATATTTGACCTACTGAACACATTTTTGGCCCAAGAGTCCTTAAACACTAACTTACTATACATACTCATTGACTTCCCTTCTGATTCCCATAGCCAAAAGTTCCACAAAAGGCTTTTTTTTCTTTCCTTTTTTTTGTTTGGTTTAAATGTTATGGCTGTACAGAAGTCCATATTTGACCTACTGAACATTTTTTTTTTCAAGAGTCCTTAAACACTAACTTACTATACATACTCATTGACTTCCCTTCTGATTCCCATACTAGACAAAAGTTCCACAAAAGGCTTTTTTTTCTTTTTCTTTTTTTTTTTTTTTACATGTTATGGCTGTACAGAAGTCCATATTTGACGAATAGAACATATTGTTGGCCCAAGAGTCCTTAAACTAACTTACTATACATACTCTTTGACTTCCCTTCTGATTCCCATAGCCAAAAGTTCCACAAAAGGCTTTTTTTTGTTTAAATGTTATGGCTGTACAGAAGTCCATATTTGACCTACTGAACATATTTTTTGTCCAAGAGTCCTTAAACACTAACTTACTATACATACTCATTGACTTCCCTTCTGGTTCCCAATACCAGGCAAAAGATCCAGAAAAGTTTTTTTTCTTTCTTTTTTCTTTTTTTTCCTTTTTTTTTTTTTACATGTTATGGCTGTACAGAAGTCCATATTTGACCTACTGAACATATTTTTGGCCCAAGAGTCCTTAAACACTAACTTACTATACATACTCATTGACTTCCCTTCTGATTCCCATAGCCAAAAGTGCCACACAAGCCTTTTTTTTCTTTCCTTTTTTTCTTTTTCTTTTTTTTTTTTTTTTTTTTTACATATTATGGCTGTACAGAAGTCCATATTTGACCTACTGAACATATTTTTGGCCACTAACAACACTTAAACACTAACTTACTATACATACTCATTGACTTCCCTTCTGATTCCCATAGCCAAAAGTTCCACAAAAGGCTTTTTTTTGTTTGGTTTAAATGTTATGGCTGTACAGAAGTCCATATTTGACCTACTGAACATTTTTTTTTTCAAGAGTCCTTAAACACTAACTTACTATACATACTCATTGACTTCCCTTCTGATTCCCATACTAGACAAAAGTTCCACAAAAGGCTTTTTTTTCTTTTTCTTTTTTTTTTTTTTTACATGTTATGGCTGTACAGAAGTCCATATTTGACGAATAGAACATATTGTTGGCCCAAGAGTCCTTAAACTAACTTACTATACATACTCATTGACTTCCCTTCTGATTCCCATAGCCAAAAGTTCCACAAAAGGCTTTTTTTTCTTTCTTTTTTTTTTTTTTTTGCATGTTATGGCTGTACAGAAGTCCATATTTGACGAACAGAACATATTTTTGGCCCAAGAGTCCTTAAACACTAACTTACTATACATACTCATTGACTTCCCATCTGATTCCCATACTAGCCAAAAGTTCCACAAAAGGTTTTTTTTCTTTTTTTTTTTTTTTTTCTTTTTTCTTTTTTTTTTTTTACATATTATGGCTGTACAGAAGTCCATATTTGACCTACTGAACACATTTTTGGCCCAAGAGTCCTTAAACACTAACTTACTATACATACTCATTGACTTCCCTTCTGATTCCCATAGCCAAAAGTTCCACAAAAGGCTTTTTTTTGTTTGGTTTAAATGTTATGGCTGTACAGAAGTCCATATTTGACCTACTGAACATTTTTTTTTTCAAGAGTCCTTAAACACTAACTTACTATACATACTCATTGACTTCCCTTCTGATTCCCATACTAGACAAAAGTTCCACAAAAGGCTTTTTTTTCTTTTTCTTTTTTTTTTTTTTTACATGTTATGGCTGTACAGAAGTCCATATTTGACGAATAGAACATATTGTTGGCCCAAGAGTCCTTAAACTAACTTACTATACATACTCATTGACTTCCCTTCTGATTCCCATAGCCAAAAGTTCCACAAAAGGCTTTTTTTTGTTTAAATGTTATGGCTGTACAGAAGTCCATATTTGACCTACTGAACATATTTTTTGTCCAAGAGTCCTTAAACACTAACTTACTATACATACTCATTGACTTCCCTTCTGGTTCCCAATACCAGGCAAAAGATCCAGAAAAGTTTTTTTTAAGTTTTTTTTAAGTTAAGTTTTTTTTTTTTTACATTGTATGGCTGCACAGAAGTCCACATTTGACCTACTGAACATATTTTTGGCCCAAGAGTCCTTAAACAATAACTTACTATACATACTCATTGACTTCCCTTCTGTTTCCCATACTAGCCAAAAGTTCCACAAAAGGTTTTTTTTCTTTCTTTTTTCTTTTTTTTCCTTTTTTTTTTTTTACATGTTATGGCTGTACAGAAGTCCATATTTGACCTACTGAACATATTTTTGGCCCAAGAGTCCTTAAACACTAACTTACTATACATACTCATTGACTTCCCTTCTGATTCCCATAGCCAAAAGTGCCACACAAGCCTTTTTTTTCTTTCCTTTTTTTCTTTTTCTTTTTTTTTTTTTTTTTTTTTACATATTATGGCTGTACAGAAGTCCATATTTGACCTACTGAACATATTTTTGGCCACTAACAACACTTAAACACTAACTTACTATACATACTCATTGACTTCCCTTCTGATTCCCATAGCCAAAAGTTCCACAAAAGGCTTTTTTTTCTTTCTTTTTTTTTTTTTTTTGCATGTTATGGCTGTACAGAAGTCCATATTTGACGAACAGAACATATTTTTGGCCCAAGAGTCCTCAAACACTAACTTACTATACATACTCATTGACTTCCCATCTGATTCCCATACTAGCCAAAAGTTCCACAAAAGGTTTTTTTTCTTTTTTTTTTTTTTTTTTACATATTATGGCTGTACAGAAGTCCATATTTGACCTACTGAACATATTTTTGGCCCAAGAGTCTTTAAACACTAATTTACTATACATACTCATTGACTTCCCTTCTGATTCCCATAGCCAAAAGTTCCACAACAGTCTTTTTTTTCTTTCTTTTTTTTGTGTAAATGTTATGGCTGGACAGAAGTCCATATTTGACGAACAGAACACATTTTTGGCCCAAGAGTCCTTAAACACTAACTTACTATACATACTCATTGACTTCCCTTCTGATTCCCAATACTAGCCAAAAGTTTCACAAAAGGTTTTCTTAAAATGTTATTTATTTTTTATTTTTTATTTTTTACATTGTATGGCTGTAAAGAAGTCTATATTTGACAAACAGAACATATTTTTGGCCCAAGAGTCCTTAAACAATAACTTACTATACATACTCATTGACTTCCGTTCTGATTCCCATACTAGCCAAAATTTCCACAAAAGGTTTTTTTTCTTTCTTTTTTTTTTTTTTTTTTACATGTTATGGCTGTACAGAAGTCCATATTTGACCTACTGAACATATTTTTGGCCCAAGAGTCCTTAAACAATAACTTACTATACATACTGATTGACTTCCCTTCTGATTTCCATACTAGACAGAAGTTCCACAAAAGGCTTTTTTTTCATTTTCTTTTTTTTTTTTTTTGTTATATGTTATGGCTGTACAGAAGTCCATATTTGACGAACAGAACATATTTTTGGCCCAAGAGTCCTTAAACACTAACTTACTATACATACTCATTGACTTCCATTCTGATTCCCGTAGTCAAAAGTTCCACAAAAGGCTTTTTTTTCTTTCCTTTTTTTTTTTTGTTTAAATGTTATGGCTGTACAGAAGTCCATATTTGACCTACTGAACATTTTTTTTTTCAAGAGTCCTTAAACACTAATTTACTATACATACTCATTGACTTCCCTTCTGATTCCCATAGCCAAAAGTTCCACAAAAGTCTTTTTTTTCTTTCTTTTTTTTTCTTTAAATGTTATGGCTGGACAGAAGTCCATATTTGACGAACAGAACACATTTTTGGCCCAAGAGTCCTTAAACACTAACTTACTATACATACTCATTGACTTCCCTTCTGATTCCCATAGCCAAAAGTTCCACAAAAGGCTTTTTTTTCTTTCCTTTTTTTTGTTTGGTTTAAATGTTATGGCTGTACAGAAGTCCATATTTGACCTACTGAAGATATTTTTGGCCCAAGAGTCCTTAAACAATAACTTACTATACATACTCATTGACTTCCCTTCTGTTTCCCATACTAGCCAAAAGTTCCACAAAAGGTTTTTTTTCTTTCTATTTTCTTTTTTTTCCTTTTTTTTTTTTACATGTTATGGCTGGACAGAAGTCCATATTTGACGAACAGAACACATTTTTGGCCCAAGAGTCCTTAAACACTAACTTACTATACATACTGATTGACTTCCCTTCTGATTCCCATAGCCAAAAGTGCCACAAAAGCCTTTTTTTTCTTTCCTTTTTTTCTTTTTCTTTTTTTTTTTTTTTTTTTTTTACATATTATGGCTGTACAGAAGTCCATATTTGACCTACTGAACATATTTTTGGCCCAAGAGTCCTTAAACACTAACTTACTATACATACTCATTGACTTCCCTTCTGATTCCCATAGCCAAAAGTTCCACAAAAGGCTTTTTTTTCTTTCTTTTTTTTTTTTTTTTGCATGTTATGGCTGTACAGAAGTCCATATTTGACGAACAGAACATATTTTTGGCCCAAGAGTCCTTAAACACTAACTTACTATACATACTCATTGACTTCCCATCTGATTCCCATACTAGCCAAAAGTTCCACAAAAGGTTTTTTTTCTTTTTTTTTTTTTTTTTCTTTTTTCTTTTTTTTTTTTTTACATATTATGGCTGTACAGAAGTCCATATTTGACCTACTGAACACATTTTTGGCCCAAGAGTCCTTAAACACTAACTTACTATACATACTCATTGACTTCCCTTCTGATTCCCATAGCCAAAAGTTCCACAAAAGGCTTTTTTTTGTTTGGTTTAAATGTTATGGCTGTACAGAAGTCCATATTTGACCTACTGAACATTTTTTTTTTCAAGAGTCCTTAAACACTAACTTACTATACATACTCATTGACTTCCCTTCTGATTCCCATACTAGACAAAAGTTCCACAAAAGGCTTTTTTTTCTTTTTCTTTTTTTTTTTTTTTTACATGTTATGGCTGTACAGAAGTCCATATTTGACGAATAGAACATATTGTTGGCCCAAGAGTCCTTAAACTAACTTACTATACATACTCATTGACTTCCCTTCTGATTCCCATAGCCAAAAGTTCCACAAAAGGCTTTTTTTTCTTTCTTTTTTTTTTTTTTTTGCATGTTATGGCTGTACAGAAGTCCATATTTGACCTACTGAACACATTTTTGGCCCAAGAGTCCTTAAACACTAACTTACTATACATACTCATTGACTTCCCTTCTGATTCCCATAGCCAAAAGTTCCACAAAAGGCTTTTTTTTGTTTGGTTTAAATGTTATGGCTGTACAGAAGTCCATATTTGACCTACTGAACATTTTTTTTTTCAAGAGTCTTTAAACACTAACTTACTATACATACTCATTGACTTCCCTTCTGATTCCCATACTAGACAAAAGTTCCACAAAAGGCTTTTTTTTCTTTTTCTTTTTTTTTTTTTTTACATGTTATGGCTGTACAGAAGTCCATATTTGACGAATAGAACATATTGTTGGCCCAAGAGTCCTTAAACTAACTTACTATACATACTCATTGACTTCCCTTCTGATTCCCATAGCCAAAAGTTCCACAAAAGGCTTTTTTTTGTTTAAATGTTATGGCTGTACAGAAGTCCATATTTGACCTACTGAACATATTTTTTGTCCAAGAGTCCTTAAACACTAACTTACTATACATACTCATTGACTTCCCTTCTGGTTCCCAATACCAGGCAAAAGATCCAGAAAAGTTTTTTTTAAGTTTTTTTTAAGTTAAGTTTTTTTTTTTTTTACATTGTATGGCTGCACAGAAGTCCATATTTGACCTACTGAACATATTTTTGGCCCAAGAGTCCTTAAACAATAACTTACTATACATACTCATTGACTTCCCTTCTGATTCCCATAGCCAAAAGTTCCACAAAAGGCTTTTTTTTCTTTCTTTTTTTTTTTTTTTTGCATGTTATGGCTGTACAGAAGTCCATATTTGACGAACAGAACATATTTTTGGCCCAAGAGTCCTCAAACACTAACTTACTATACATACTCATTGACTTCCCATCTGATTCCCATACTAGCCAAAAGTTCCACAACAGTCTTTTTTTTCTTTCTTTTTTTTGTGTAAATGTTATGGCTGGACAGAAGTCCATATTTGACGAACAGAACACATTTTTGGCCCAAGAGTCCTTAAACACTAACTTACTATACATACTCATTGACTTCCCTTCTGATTCCCAATACTAGCCAAAAGTTCCACAAAAGGTTTTCTTAAAATGTTATTTTTTATTTTTTTTTTATTTTTTACATTGTATGGCTGTAAAGAAGTCTATATTTGACAAACAGAACATATTTTTGGCCCAAGAGTCCTTAAACACTAACTTACTATACATACTCATTGACTTCCCTTCTGATTCCCATAGCCAAAAGTGCCACACAAGCCTTTTTTTTCTTTCCTTTTTTTCTTTTTCTTTTTTTTTTTTTTTTTTTTTACATATTATGGCTGTACAGAAGTCCATATTTGACCTACTGAACATATTTTTGGCCCAAGAGTCCTTAAACACTAACTTACTATACATACTCATTGACTTCCCTTCTGATTCCCATAGCCAAAAGTTCCACAAAAGGCTTTTTTTTTTTTTTTTTTTTTTTTTTTTGCATGTTATGGCTGTACAGAAGTCCATATTTGACGAACAGAACATATTTTTGGCCCAAGAGTCCTTAAACACTAACTTACTATACATACTCATTGACTTCCCATCTGATTCCCATACTAGCCAAAAGTTCCACAAAAGGTTTTTTTTCTTTTTTTTTTTTTTTTTTTACATATTATGGCTGTACAGAAGTCCATATTTGACCTACTGAACACATTTTTGGCCCAAGAGTCCTTAAACACTAACTTACTATACATACTCATTGACTTCCCTTCTGATTCCCATAGCCAAAAGTTCCACAAAAGGCTTTTTTTTCTTTCCTTTTTTTTGTTTGGTTTAAATGTTATGGCTGTACAGAAGTCCATATTTGACCTACTGAACATTTTTTTTTTCAAGAGTCCTTAAACACTAACTTACTATACATACTCATTGACTTCCCTTCTGATTCCCATACTAGACAAAAGTTCCACAAAAGGCTTTTTTTTCTTTTTCTTTTTTTTTTTTTTTACATGTTATGGCTGTACAGAAGTCCATATTTGACGAATAGAACATATTGTTGGCCCAAGAGTCCTTAAACTAACTTACTATACATACTCATTGACTTCCCTTCTGATTCCCATAGCCAAAAGTTCCACAAAAGGCTTTTTTTTGTTTAAATGTTATGGCTGTACAGAAGTCCATATTTGACCTACTGAACATATTTTTTGTCCAAGAGTCCTTAAACACTAACTTACTATACATACTCATTGACTTCCCTTCTGGTTCCCAATACCAGGCAAAAGATCCAGAAAAGTTTTTTTTAATTTTTTTTTAAGTTTTTTTTTTTTTACATTGTATGGCTGCACAGAAGTCCATATTTGACGAACAGAACACATTTTTGGCCCAAGAGTCCTTAAACACTAACTTACTATACATACTCATTGACTTCCCTTCTGATTCCCATAGCCAAAAGTGCCACAAAAGCCTTTTTTTTCTTTCCTTTTTTTTTTTTTTTTTTTACATATTATGGCTGTACAGAAGTCCATATTTGACCTACTGAACATATTTTTGGCCCAAGAGTCCTTAAACACTAACTTACTATACATACTCATTGACTTCCCTTCTGATTCCCATAGCCAAAAGTTCCACAAAAGGCTTTTTTTTCTTTCTTTTTTTTTTTTTTGTTGCATGTTATGGCTGTACAGAAGTCCATATTTGACGAACAGAACATATTTTTGGCCCAAGAGTCCTTAAACACTAACTTACTATACATACTCATTGACTTCCCATCTGATTCCCATACTAGCCAAAAGTTCCACAAAAGGTTTTTTTTCTTTTTTTTTTTTCTTTTCTTTTTTTTTTTTACATATTATGGCTGTACAGAAGTCCATATTTGACCTACTGAACATATTTTTGGCCCAAGAGTCTTTAAACACTAATTTACTATACATACTCATTGACTTCCCTTCTGATTCCCATAGCCAAAAGTTCCACAAAAGTCTTTTTTTTCTTTCTTTTTTTTGTGTAAATGTTATGGCTGGACAGAAGTCCATATTTGACGAACAGAACACATTTTTGGCCCAAGAGTCCTTAAACACTAACTTACTATACATACTCATTGACTTCCCTTCTGATTCCCAATACTAGCCAAAAGTTCCACAAAAGGTTTTCTTAAAATGTTATTTTTTTTTTTTTTTTTTTTTTTTACATATTATGGCTGTACAGAAGTCCATATTTGACCTACTGAACATATTTTTGGCCCAAGAGTCCTTAAACACTAACTTACTATACATACTCATTGACTTCCCTTCTGATTCCCATAGCCAAAAGTTCCACAAAAGGCTTTTATTTCTTTCTTTTTTTCTTTTTTTTTTGTGCATGTTATGGCTGTACAGAAGTCCATATTTGACGAACAGAACATATTTTTGGCCCAAGAGTCCTTAAACACTAACTTACTATACATACTCATTGACTTCCCTTCTGATTCCCATACTAGCCAAAAGTTCCACAAAAGGTTTTTTTTCTTTCTTTTTTTTTTTTCTTTTTTTTTTTTTACATGTTATGGCTGTACAGAAGTCCATATTTGACCTATTGAACATATTTTTGGCCCAAGAGTCTTTAAACACTAACTTACTATACATACTCATTGACTTCCCTTCTGATTTCCATATTAGACAGAAGTTCCACAAAAGGCTTTTTTTTCTTTTTTTTTTTCTTTTTCTTTTTTTTTTTTTTTTGTTACATGTTATGGCTGTACAGATGTCCATATTTGACCTACTGAACATATTTTTGGCCCAAGAGTCATTAAACCATAACTTACTATACATACTGATTGACTTCCCTTCTGTTTCCCATAGCCAAAAGTTCCACAAAAGTCTTTTTTTTCTTTCTTTTTTTTTCTTTAAATGTTATGGCTGGACAGAAGTCCATATTTGACGAACAGAACACATTTTTGGCCCAAGAGTCCTTAAACACTAACTTACTATACATACTCATTGACTTCCCTTCTGATTCCCATAGCCAAAAGTTCCACAAAAGGCTTTTTTTTCTTTCTTTTTTTTTTTTTTTGCATGTTATGGCTGTACAGAAGTCCATATTTGACGAACAGAACATATTTTTGGCCCAAGAGTCCTTAAACACTAACTTACTATACATACTCATTGACTTCCCATCTGATTCCCATACTAGCCAAAAGTTCCACAAAAGGTTTTTTTTCTTTTTTTTTTTTTTTTTACATATTATGGCTGTACAGAAGTCCATATTTGACCTACTGAACACATTTTTGGCCCAAGAGTCCTTAAACACTAACTTACTATACATACTCATTGACTTCCCTTCTGATTCCCATAGCCAAAAGTTCCACAAAAGGCTTTTTTTTCTTTCTTTTTTTTTTTTTTGTTGCATGTTATGGCTGTACAGAAGTCCATATTTGACGAACAGAACATATTTTTGGCCCAAGAGTCCTTAAACACTAACTTACTATACATACTCATTGACTTCCCATCTGATTCCCATACTAGCCAAAAGTTCCACAAAAGGTTTTTTTTCTTTTTTTTTTTTCTTTTCTTTTTTTTTTTTACATATTATGGCTGTACAGAAGTCCATATTTGACCTACTGAACATATTTTTGGCCCAAGAGTCTTTAAACACTAATTTACTATACATACTCATTGACTTCCCTTCTGATTCCCATAGCCAAAAGTTCCACAAAAGTCTTTTTTTTCTTTCTTTTTTTTGTGTAAATGTTATGGCTGGACAGAAGTCCATATTTGACGAACAGAACACATTTTTGGCCCAAGAGTCCTTAAACACTAACTTACTATACATACTCATTGACTTCCCTTCTGATTCCCAATACTAGCCAAAAGTTCCACAAAAGGTTTTCTTAAAATGTTATTTTTTTTTTTTTTTTTTTTTTTTACATATTATGGCTGTACAGAAGTCCATATTTGACCTACTGAACATATTTTTGGCCCAAGAGTCCTTAAACACTAACTTACTATACATACTCATTGACTTCCCTTCTGATTCCCATAGCCAAAAGTTCCACAAAAGGCTTTTATTTCTTTCTTTTTTTCTTTTTTTTTTGTGCATGTTATGGCTGTACAGAAGTCCATATTTGACGAACAGAACATATTTTTGGCCCAAGAGTCCTTAAACACTAACTTACTATACATACTCATTGACTTCCCTTCTGATTCCCATACTAGCCAAAAGTTCCACAAAAGGTTTTTTTTCTTTCTTTTTTTTTTTTCTTTTTTTTTTTTTTACATGTTATGGCTGTACAGAAGTCCATATTTGACCTATTGAACATATTTTTGGCCCAAGAGTCTTTAAACACTAACTTACTATACATACTCATTGACTTCCCTTCTGATTTCCATATTAGACAGAAGTTCCACAAAAGGCTTTTTTTTCTTTTTTTTTTTCTTTTTCTTTTTTTTTTTTTTTTGTTACATGTTATGGCTGTACAGATGTCCATATTTGACCTACTGAACATATTTTTGGCCCAAGAGTCATTAAACCATAACTTACTATACATACTGATTGACTTCCCTTCTGTTTCCCATAGCCAAAAGTTCCACAAAAGTCTTTTTTTTCTTTCTTTTTTTTTCTTTAAATGTTATGGCTGGACAGAAGTCCATATTTGACGAACAGAACACATTTTTGGCCCAAGAGTCCTTAAACACTAACTTACTATACATACTCATTGACTTCCCTTCTGATTCCCATAGCCAAAAGTTCCACAAAAGGCTTTTTTTTCTTTCTTTTTTTTTTTTTTTTGCATGTTATGGCTGTACAGAAGTCCATATTTGACGAACAGAACATATTTTTGGCCCAAGAGTCCTTAAACACTAACTTACTATACATACTCATTGACTTCCCATCTGATTCCCATACTAGCCAAAAGTTCCACAAAAGGTTTTTTTTCTTTTTTTTTTTTTTTTTACATATTATGGCTGTACAGAAGTCCATATTTGACCTACTGAACACATTTTTGGCCCAAGAGTCCTTAAACACTAACTTACTATACATACTCATTGACTTCCCTTCTGATTCCCATAGCCAAAAGTTCCACAAAAGGCTTTTTTTTCTTTCCTTTTTTTTGTTTGGTTTAAATGTTATGGCTGTACAGAAGTCCATATTTGACCTACTGAACATTTTTTTTTTCCAAGAGTCCTTAAACACTAACTTACTATACATACTCATTGACTTCCCTTCTGATTCCCATACTAGACAAAAGTTCCACAAAAGGCTTTTTTTTTCTTTTTCTTTTTCTTTTTTTTTTTTACATGTTATGGCTGTACAGAAGTCCATATTTGACGAACAGAACACATTTTTGGCCCAAGAGTCCTTAAACACTAACTTACTATACATACTCATTGACTTCCCATCTGATTCCCATACTAGCCAAAAGTTCCACAAAGGGTTTTTTTTCTTTCTTTTTTTTTTTTTCTTTTTTTTTTTTTTACATATTATGGCTGTACAGAAGTCCATATTTGACCTACTGAACATATTTTTGGCCCAAGAGTCTTTAAACACTAATTTACTATACATACTCATTGACTTCCCTTCTGATTCCCATAGCCAAAAGTTCCACAAAAGTCTTTTTTTTGTTTCTTTTTTTTGTGTAAATGTTATGGCTGGACAGAAGTCCATATTTGACGAACAGAACACATTTTTGGCCCAAGAGTCCTTAAACACTAACTTACTATACATACTCATTGACTTCCCTTCTGATTCCCAATACTAGCCAAAAGTTCCACAAAAGGTTTTCTTAAAATGTTTTTTTATTTATTTTTATTTTTTTTTACATTGTATGGCTGTAAAGAAGTCTATATTTGATGAACAGAACATATTTTTGGCCAAAGAGTCCTTAAACAATAACTTACTATACATACTCATTGACTTCCCTTCTGATTCCCATAGCCAAAAATTCCACAAAAGGCATTTTTTTCTTTCTTTTTTTGTTTGTTTAAATGTTATGGCTGTACAGAAGTCCATATTTGACGAACAGAACATATTTTTGGCCCAAGAGTCCTTAAACACTAACTTACTATACATACTCATTGACTTCCCATCTGATTCCCATACTAGCCAAAAGTTCCACAAAAGGTTTTTTTTCTTACTTTTTTTTTTTTTCTTTTTGTTTTTTTTAAATGTTATGGCTGTACAGAAGTCCATATTTGACCTACTGAGCATATTTTTGGCCCAAGAGTCTTTAAACACTAATTTACTATACACACTCATTGACTTCCCTTCTGATTCCCATAGCAAAAAGTTCCACAAAAGGCTTTTTTTTTTTATTTTTTTTTTTACATGTTATGGCTGTAAAGAAGTCTATATTTGACGAACAGAACATATTTTTGGCCAAAGAGTCTTTAAACTAACTTACTATACATACTCATTGACTTCCCATCTGATTCCCATACTAGCCAAAAGTTCCACAAAAGGCTTTTTTCTCTTTCCTTTTTTTCTTTTTTTTTTTTTTCTTTTCTTTTTTTTACATGTTATGGCTGTACAGAAGTCCATATTTGACGAATAGAACATATTTTTGGCCCAAGAGTCCTTAAACACTAACTTACTATACATACTCATTGACTTCCCTTCTGATTCCCATAGCCAAAAGTTCCACAAAAGGCTTTTTTTTCTTTCTATTTTTTTTTTTTGCATGTTATGGCTGTACAGAAGTCCATATTTGACGAACAGAACATATTTTTGGCCCAAGAGTCCTTAAACACTAACTTACTATACATACTCATTGACTTCCCATCTGATTCCCATACTAGCCAAAAGTTACACAAAGGGTTTTTTTTCTTTCTTTTTTTTTTTTTTTCTTTTTTTTTTTTTTACATATTATGGCTGTACAGAAGTCCATATTTGACCTACTGAACATATTTTTGGCCCAAGAGTCTTTAAACACTAATTTACTATACATACTCATTGACTTCCCTTCTGATTCCCATAGCCAAAAGTTCCACAAAAGTCTTTTTTTTCTTTCTTTTTTTTGTGTAAATGTTATGGCTGGACAGAAGTCCATATTTGACGAACAGAACACATTTTTGGCCCAAGAGTCCTTAAACACTAACTTACTATACATACTCATTGACTTCCCTTCTGATTCCCAATACTAGCCAAAAGTTCCACAAAAGGTTTTCTTAAAATGTTTTTTTATTTATTTATTTATTTTTTTACATTGTATGGCTGTAAAGAAGTCTATATTTGACGAACAGAACATATTTTTGGCCAAAGAGTCCTTAAACAATAACTTACTATACATACTCATTGACTTCCCTTCTGATTCCCATAGCCAAAAATTCCACAAAAGGCATTTTTTTCTTTCTTTTTTTGTTTGTTTAAATGTTATGGCTGTACAGAAGTCCATATTTGACGAACAGAACATATTTTTGGCCCAAGAGTCCTTAAACACTAACTTACTATACATACTCATTGACTTCCCATCTGATTCCCATACTAGCCAAAAGTTCCACAAAAGGTTTTTTTTCTTACTTTTTTTTTTTTTCTTTTTGTTTTTTTTTAAATGTTATGGCTGTACAGAAGTCCATATTTGACCTACTGAACATATTTTTGGCCCAAGAGTCTTTAAACACTAATTTACTATACACACTCATTGACTTCCCTTCTGATTCCCATAGCAAAAAGTTCCACAAAAGGCTTTTTTTTTTTTTTTTTTTTTTTACATGTTATGGCTGTAAAGAAGTCTATATTTGACGAACAGAACATATTTTTGGCCAAAGAGTCTTTAAACTAACTTACTATACATACTCATTGACTTCCCATCTGATTCCCATACTAGCCAAAAGTTCCACAAAAGGCTTTTTTCTCTTTCCTTTTTTCCTTTTTTTTTTTTTTCTTTTCTTTTTTTTACATGTTATGGCTGTACAGAAGTCCATATTTGACGAATAGAACATATTTTTGGCCCAAGAGTCCTTAAACACGAACTTACTATACATACTCATTGACTTCCCATCTGATTCCCATACTAGCCAAAAGTTCCACAAAAGTCTTTTTTTAATTTCTTTTTTTTTGTTTAAATGTTATGGCTGGACAGAAGTCCATATTTGACGAACAGAACACATTTTTGGCCCAAGAGTCCTTAAACACTAACTTACTATACATACTCATTGACTTCCCTTCTGATTCCCATAGCCAAAAGTGCCATAAAAGCCTTTTTTTTCTTTCCTTTTTTTCTTTTTCTTTGTTTTTTTTTTTTTTTTTTTTTTACATATTATGGCTGTACAGAAGTCCATATTTGACCTACTGAACATATTTTTGGCCCAAGAGTCTTTAAACACTAATTTACTATACATACTCATTGACTTCCCTTCTGATTCCCATAGCCAAAAGTTCCACAAAAGGCTTTTTTTTTTTTTTTTTTTTTTACATGTTATGGCTGTACAGAAGTCCATATTTGACCTACTGAACATATTTTTGGCCCAAGAGTCCTTAAACTAACTTACTATACATACTCATTGACTTTCCTTCTGATTCCCATACTAGACAAAAGTTCCACAAAAGGCTTTTTTTTTTCTTTCTTTTTTTTCTTTTTTTTTTTTTACATGTTATGGCTGTACAGAAGTCCATATTTGACGAATAGAACATATTTTTGGCCCAAGAGTCTTTAAACTAACTTACTATACATACTCATTGACTTCCCTTCTGTTTCCCATACTAGCCAGAAGTTCCACAAAAGGTTTTTTTTCTTTCTTTTTTTTTCTTTTCTTTTTTTTTTATACATGTTATGGCTGTACAGAAGTCCATATTTGACCTACTGAACATATTTTTGGCCCAAGAGTCCTTAAACACTAACTTACTATACATACTCATTGACTTCCCTTCTGGTTCCCAATACCAGGCAAAAGATCCAGAAAAGGTTTTTTTAAGGTTTTTTTAAGGTTTTTTTTTTTTTACATTGTATGGTTGCACAGAAGTCCATATTTGACCTACTGAACATATTTTTGGCCCAAGAGTCCTTAAACAATAACTTACTATACATACTCATTGACTTTCCTTCTGATTCCCATAGCCAAAAGTTCCACAAAAGGCTTTTTTCTCTTTCCTTTTTTTTTTTTTTTTTTTTCTTTTCTTTTTTTTACATGTTATGGCTGTACAGAAGTCAATATTTGACGAATAAAACATATTTTTGGCCCAAGAGTCCTTAAACACTAACTTACTATACATACTCATTGACTTCCCATCTGATTCCCATACTAGCCAAAAGTTCCACAAAAGTCTTTTTTTTCTTTCTTTTTTTTAATTTAAATGTTATGGCTGGACAGAAGTCCATATTTGACGAACAGAACACATTTTTGGCCCAAGAGTCCTTAAACACTAACTTACTATACATACTCATTGACTTCCCTTCTGATTCCCATAGCCAAAAGTGACACAAAAGCCTTTTTTTTCTTTCCTTTTTTTCTTTTTCTTTTTTTTAATTTTTTTTTTTATACATATTATGGCTGTACAGAAGTCCATATTTGACCTACTGAACATATTTTTGGCCCAAGAGTCCTTAAACACTAACTTACTATACATACTCATTGACTTCCCTTCTGATTCCCATAGCCAAAAGTTCCACAAAAGGCTTTTTTTTCTTTCTATTTTTTTTTTTTTGCATGTTATGGCTGTACAGAAGTCCATATTTGACCTACTGAACATATTTTTGGCCCAAGAGTCTTTAAACACTAATTTACTATACATACTCATTGACTTCCCTTCTGATTCCCATAGCCAAAAGTTCCACAAAAGTCTTTTTTTTCTTTCTTTTTTTTGTGTAAATGTTATGGCTGGACAGAAGTCCATATTTGACGAACAGAACACATTTTTGGCCCAAGAGTCCTTAAACACTAACTTACTATACATACTCATTGACTTCCCTTCTGATTCCCATAGCCAAAAGTGCCACAAAAGCCTTTTTTTTCTTTCCTTTTTTTCTTTTTCTTTCCTTTTTTTTTTTTTTTACATATTATGGCTGTAGAGAAGTCCATATTTGACCTACTGAACATATTTTTGGCCCAAGAGTCCTTAAACACTAACTTACTATACATACTCATTGACTTCCCATCTGATTCCCATACTAGCCAAAAGTTCCACAAAAGGTTTTTTTTCTTACTTTTTTTTTTTTCTTTTTTTTTTTTTTTTTTTACATGTTATGGCTGTACAGATGTCCATATTTGACCTACTGAACATATTTTTGGCCCAAGAGTCATTAAACCATAACTTACTATACATACTGATTGACTTCCCTTCTGTTTCCCATAGCCAAAAGTTCCACAAAAGTCTTTTTTTTCTTTCTTTTTTTTTCTTTAAATGTTATGGCTGGACAGAAGTCCATATTTGACGAACAGAACACATTTTTGGCCCAAGAGTCCTTAAACACTAACTTACTATACATACTCATTGACTTCCCTTCTGATTCCCATAGCCAAAAGTTCCACAAAAGGCTTTTTTTTCTTTCTTTTTTTTTTTTTTTTGCATGTTATGGCTGTACAGAAGTCCATATTTGACGAACAGAACATATTTTTGGCCCAAGAGTCCTTAAACACTAACTTACTATACATACTCATTGACTTCCCATCTGATTCCCATACTAGCCAAAAGTTCCACAAAAGGTTTTTTTTCTTTTTTTTTTTTTTTTTACATATTATGGCTGTACAGAAGTCCATATTTGACCTACTGAACACATTTTTGGCCCAAGAGTCCTTAAACACTAACTTACTATACATACTCATTGACTTCCCTTCTGATTCCCATAGCCAAAAGTTCCACAAAAGGCTTTTTTTTCTTTCCTTTTTTTTGTTTGGTTTAAATGTTATGGCTGTACAGAAGTCCATATTTGACCTACTGAACATTTTTTTTTTCCAAGAGTCCTTAAACACTAACTTACTATACATACTCATTGACTTCCCTTCTGATTCCCATACTAGACAAAAGTTCCACAAAAGGCTTTTTTTTTCTTTTTCTTTTTCTTTTTTTTTTTTACATGTTATGGCTGTACAGAAGTCCATATTTGACGAACAGAACACATTTTTGGCCCAAGAGTCCTTAAACACTAACTTACTATACATACTCATTGACTTCCCATCTGATTCCCATACTAGCCAAAAGTTCCACAAAGGGTTTTTTTTCTTTCTTTTTTTTTTTTTCTTTTTTTTTTTTTTTACATATTATGGCTGTACAGAAGTCCATATTTGACCTACTGAACATATTTTTGGCCCAAGAGTCTTTAAACACTAATTTACTATACATACTCATTGACTTCCCTTCTGATTCCCATAGCCAAAAGTTCCACAAAAGTCTTTTTTTTGTTTCTTTTTTTTGTGTAAATGTTATGGCTGGACAGAAGTCCATATTTGACGAACAGAACACATTTTTGGCCCAAGAGTCCTTAAACACTAACTTACTATACATACTCATTGACTTCCCTTCTGATTCCCAATACTAGCCAAAAGTTCCACAAAAGGTTTTCTTAAAATGTTTTTTTATTTATTTTTATTTTTTTTTACATTGTATGGCTGTAAAGAAGTCTATATTTGATGAACAGAACATATTTTTGGCCAAAGAGTCCTTAAACAATAACTTACTATACATACTCATTGACTTCCCTTCTGATTCCCATAGCCAAAAATTCCACAAAAGGCATTTTTTTCTTTCTTTTTTTGTTTGTTTAAATGTTATGGCTGTACAGAAGTCCATATTTGACGAACAGAACATATTTTTGGCCCAAGAGTCCTTAAACACTAACTTACTATACATACTCATTGACTTCCCATCTGATTCCCATACTAGCCAAAAGTTCCACAAAAGGTTTTTTTTCTTACTTTTTTTTTTTTTCTTTTTGTTTTTTTTAAATGTTATGGCTGTACAGAAGTCCATATTTGACCTACTGAGCATATTTTTGGCCCAAGAGTCTTTAAACACTAATTTACTATACACACTCATTGACTTCCCTTCTGATTCCCATAGCAAAAAGTTCCACAAAAGGCTTTTTTTTTTAATTTTTTTTTTTACATGTTATGGCTGTAAAGAAGTCTATATTTGACGAACAGAACATATTTTTGGCCAAAGAGTCTTTAAACTAACTTACTATACATACTCATTGACTTCCCATCTGATTCCCATACTAGCCAAAAGTTCCACAAAAGGCTTTTTTCTCTTTCCTTTTTTTCTTTTTTTTTTTTTTCTTTTCTTTTTTTTACATGTTATGGCTGTACAGAAGTCCATATTTGACGAATAGAACATATTTTTGGCCCAAGAGTCCTTAAACACTAACTTACTATACATACTCATTGACTTCCCTTCTGATTCCCATAGCCAAAAGTTCCACAAAAGGCTTTTTTTTCTTTCTATTTTTTTTTTTTGCATGTTATGGCTGTACAGAAGTCCATATTTGACGAACAGAACATATTTTTGGCCCAAGAGTCCTTAAACACTAACTTACTATACATACTCATTGACTTCCCATCTGATTCCCATACTAGCCAAAAGTTACACAAAGGGTTTTTTTTCTTTCTTTTTTTTTTTTTTTCTTTTTTTTTTTTTTACATATTATGGCTGTACAGAAGTCCATATTTGACCTACTGAACATATTTTTGGCCCAAGAGTCTTTAAACACTAATTTACTATACATACTCATTGACTTCCCTTCTGATTCCCATAGCCAAAAGTTCCACAAAAGTCTTTTTTTTCTTTCTTTTTTTTGTGTAAATGTTATGGCTGGACAGAAGTCCATATTTGACGAACAGAACACATTTTTGGCCCAAGAGTCCTTAAACACTAACTTACTATACATACTCATTGACTTCCCTTCTGATTCCCAATACTAGCCAAAAGTTCCACAAAAGGTTTTCTTAAAATGTTTTTTTATTTATTTATTTATTTTTTTACATTGTATGGCTGTAAAGAAGTCTATATTTGACGAACAGAACATATTTTTGGCCAAAGAGTCCTTAAACAATAACTTACTATACATACTCATTGACTTCCCTTCTGATTCCCATAGCCAAAAATTCCACAAAAGGCATTTTTTTCTTTCTTTTTTTGTTTGTTTAAATGTTATGGCTGTACAGAAGTCCATATTTGACGAACAGAACATATTTTTGGCCCAAGAGTCCTTAAACACTAACTTACTATACATACTCATTGACTTCCCATCTGATTCCCATACTAGCCAAAAGTTCCACAAAAGGTTTTTTTTCTTACTTTTTTTTTTTTTCTTTTTGTTTTTTTTTAAATGTTATGGCTGTACAGAAGTCCATATTTGACCTACTGAACATATTTTTGGCCCAAGAGTCTTTAAACACTAATTTACTATACACACTCATTGACTTCCCTTCTGATTCCCATAGCAAAAAGTTCCACAAAAGGCTTTTTTTTTTTTTTTTTTTTTTTACATGTTATGGCTGTAAAGAAGTCTATATTTGACGAACAGAACATATTTTTGGCCAAAGAGTCTTTAAACTAACTTACTATACATACTCATTGACTTCCCATCTGATTCCCATACTAGCCAAAAGTTCCACAAAAGGCTTTTTTCTCTTTCCTTTTTTCCTTTTTTTTTTTTTTCTTTTCTTTTTTTTACATGTTATGGCTGTACAGAAGTCCATATTTGACGAATAGAACATATTTTTGGCCCAAGAGTCCTTAAACACGAACTTACTATACATACTCATTGACTTCCCATCTGATTCCCATACTAGCCAAAAGTTCCACAAAAGTCTTTTTTTAATTTCTTTTTTTTTGTTTAAATGTTATGGCTGGACAGAAGTCCATATTTGACGAACAGAACACATTTTTGGCCCAAGAGTCCTTAAACACTAACTTACTATACATACTCATTGACTTCCCTTCTGATTCCCATAGCCAAAAGTGCCATAAAAGCCTTTTTTTTCTTTCCTTTTTTTCTTTTTCTTTGTTTTTTTTTTTTTTTTTTTTTTACATATTATGGCTGTACAGAAGTCCATATTTGACCTACTGAACATATTTTTGGCCCAAGAGTCTTTAAACACTAATTTACTATACATACTCATTGACTTCCCTTCTGATTCCCATAGCCAAAAGTTCCACAAAAGGCTTTTTTTTTTTTTTTTTTTTTTACATGTTATGGCTGTACAGAAGTCCATATTTGACCTACTGAACATATTTTTGGCCCAAGAGTCCTTAAACTAACTTACTATACATACTCATTGACTTTCCTTCTGATTCCCATACTAGACAAAAGTTCCACAAAAGGCTTTTTTTTTTCTTTCTTTTTTTTCTTTTTTTTTTTTTACATGTTATGGCTGTACAGAAGTCCATATTTGACGAATAGAACATATTTTTGGCCCAAGAGTCTTTAAACTAACTTACTATACATACTCATTGACTTCCCTTCTGTTTCCCATACTAGCCAGAAGTTCCACAAAAGGTTTTTTTTCTTTCTTTTTTTTTCTTTTCTTTTTTTTTTATACATGTTATGGCTGTACAGAAGTCCATATTTGACCTACTGAACATATTTTTGGCCCAAGAGTCCTTAAACACTAACTTACTATACATACTCATTGACTTCCCTTCTGGTTCCCAATACCAGGCAAAAGATCCAGAAAAGGTTTTTTTAAGGTTTTTTTAAGGTTTTTTTTTTTTTACATTGTATGGTTGCACAGAAGTCCATATTTGACCTACTGAACATATTTTTGGCCCAAGAGTCCTTAAACAATAACTTACTATACATACTCATTGACTTTCCTTCTGATTCCCATAGCCAAAAGTTCCACAAAAGGCTTTTTTCTCTTTCCTTTTTTTTTTTTTTTTTTTTCTTTTCTTTTTTTTACATGTTATGGCTGTACAGAAGTCAATATTTGACGAATAAAACATATTTTTGGCCCAAGAGTCCTTAAACACTAACTTACTATACATACTCATTGACTTCCCATCTGATTCCCATACTAGCCAAAAGTTCCACAAAAGTCTTTTTTTTCTTTCTTTTTTTTAATTTAAATGTTATGGCTGGACAGAAGTCCATATTTGACGAACAGAACACATTTTTGGCCCAAGAGTCCTTAAACACTAACTTACTATACATACTCATTGACTTCCCTTCTGATTCCCATAGCCAAAAGTGACACAAAAGCCTTTTTTTTCTTTCCTTTTTTTCTTTTTCTTTTTTTTAAATTTTTTTTTTATACATATTATGGCTGTACAGAAGTCCATATTTGACCTACTGAACATATTTTTGGCCCAAGAGTCCTTAAACACTAACTTACTATACATACTCATTGACTTCCCTTCTGATTCCCATAGCCAAAAGTTCCACAAAAGGCTTTTTTTTCTTTCTATTTTTTTTTTTTTGCATGTTATGGCTGTACAGAAGTCCATATTTGACCTACTGAACATATTTTTGGCCCAAGAGTCTTTAAACACTAATTTACTATACATACTCATTGACTTCCCTTCTGATTCCCATAGCCAAAAGTTCCACAAAAGTCTTTTTTTTCTTTCTTTTTTTTGTGTAAATGTTATGGCTGGACAGAAGTCCATATTTGACGAACAGAACACATTTTTGGCCCAAGAGTCCTTAAACACTAACTTACTATACATACTCATTGACTTCCCTTCTGATTCCCATAGCCAAAAGTGCCACAAAAGCCTTTTTTTTCTTTCCTTTTTTTCTTTTTCTTTCCTTTTTTTTTTTTTTTACATATTATGGCTGTAGAGAAGTCCATATTTGACCTACTGAACATATTTTTGGCCCAAGAGTCCTTAAACACTAACTTACTATACATACTCATTGACTTCCCATCTGATTCCCATACTAGCCAAAAGTTCCACAAAAGGTTTTTTTTCTTACTTTTTTTTTTTTCTTTTTTTTTTTTTTTTTTTACATGTTATGGCTGTACAGAAGTCCATATTTGACCTACTGAACATATTTTTGGCCCAAGAGTCTTTAAACACTAATTTACTATACATACTCATTGACTTCCCTTCTGATTCCCATAGCCAAAAGTTCCACAAAAGGCTTTTTTTTTTTTTTTTTTTTTTACATGTTATGGCTGTACAGAAGTCCATATTTGACGAACAGAACATATTTTTGGCCCAAGAGTCCTTAAACACTAACTTACTATACATACTCATTGACTTCCCATCTGATTCCCATACTAGCCAAAAGTTCCACAAAGGGTTTTTTTTTTTTTTTTTTATTTTTTTTTTTACATATTATGGCTGTACAGAAGTCCATATTTGACCTACTGAACATATTTTTGGCCCAAGAGTCTTTAAACACTAATTTACTATACATACTCATTGACTTCCCTTCTGGTTCCCAATACCAGGCAAAAGATCCAGAAAAGGTTTTTTTAAGGTTTTTTTAAGGTTTTTTTTTTTTTACATTGTATGGTTGCACAGAAGTCCATATTTGACCTACTGAACATATTTTTGGCCCAAGAGTCCTTAAACAATAACTTACTATACATACTCATTGACTTTCCTTCTGATTCCCATAGCCAAAAGTTCCACAAAAGGCTTTTTTCTCTTTCCTTTTTTTTTTTTTTTTTTCTTTTCTTTTTTTTACATGTTATGGCTGTACAGAAGTCCATATTTGACGAATAAAACATATTTTTGGCCCAAGAGTCCTTAAACACTAACTTACTATACATACTCATTGACTTCCCATCTGATTCCCATACTAGCCAAAAGTTCCACAAAAGTCTTTTTTTTCTTTCTTTTTTTTAATTTAAATGTTATGGCTGGACAGAAGTCCATATTTGACGAACAGAACACATTTTTGGCCCAAGAGTCCTTAAACACTAACTTACTATACATACTCATTGACTTCCCTTCTGATTCCCATAGCCAAAAGTGACACAAAAGCCTTTTTTTTCTTTCCTTTTTTTCTTTTTCTTTTTTTTTATTTATTTTTTTATACATATTATGGCTGTACAGAAGTCCATATTTGACCTACTGAACATATTTTTGCCCCAAGAGTCCTTAAACACTAACTTACTATACATACTCATTGACTTCCCTTCTGATTCCCATAGCCAAAAGTTCCACAAAAGGCTTTTTTTTCTTTCTATTTTTTTTTTTTTGCATGTTATGGCTGTACAGAAGTCCATATTTGACCTACTGAACATATTTTTGGCCCAAGAGTCTTTAAACACTAATTTACTATACATACTCATTGACTTCCCTTCTGATTCCCATAGCCAAAAGTTCCACAAAAGTCTTTTTTTTCTTTCTTTTTTTTGTGTAAATGTTATGGCTGGACAGAAGTCCATATTTGACGAACAGAACACATTTTTGGCCCAAGAGTCCTTAAACACTAACTTACTATACATACTCATTGACTTCCCTTCTGATTCCCATAGCCAAAAGTGCCACAAAAGCCTTTTTTTTCTTTCCTTTTTTTCATTTTCTTTCCTTTTTTTTTTTTTTTACATATTATGGCTGTAGAGAAGTCCATATTTGACCTACTGAACATATTTTTGGCCCAAGAGTCCTTAAACACTAACTTACTATACATACTCATTGACTTCCCATCTGATTCCCATACTAGCCAAAAGTTCCACAAAAGGTTTTTTTTCTTACTTTTTTTTTTTTTTTTTTTACATGTTATGGCTGTACAGAAGTCCATATTTGACCTACTGAACATATTTTTGGCCCAAGAGTCTTTAAACACTAATTTACTATACATACTCATTGACTTCCCTTCTGATTCCCATAGCCAAAAGTTCCACAAAAGGCTTTTTTTTTTTTTTTTTTTTTTTACATGTTATGGCTGTACAGAAGTCCATATTTGACGAACAGAACATATTTTTGGCCCAAGAGTCCTTAAACACTAACTTACTATACATACTCATTGACTTCCCATCTGATTCCCATACTAGCCAAAAGTTCCACAAAGGGTTTTTTTTTTTTCTTTCTTTTTTTTATTTTTTATTTTTTTATTTTTTTTACATATTATGGCTGTACAGAAGTCCATATTTGACCTACTGAACATATTTTTGGCCCAAGAGTCTTTAAACACTAATTTACTATACATACTCATTGACTTCCCTTCTGATTCCCATAGCCAAAAGTTCCACAAAAGTCTTTTTTTTCTTTCTTTTTTTTGTGTAAATGTTATGGCTGGACAGAAGTCCATATTTGACGAACAGAACACATTTTTGGCCCAAGAGTCCTTAAACACTAACTTACTATACATACTCATTGACTTCCCTTCTGATTTCCATACTAGACAGAAGTTCCACAAAAGGCTTTTTTTCATTTTTTTTTTCATTTCATTTTCTTTTTTTTTTTTTTTGTTACATGTTATGGCTGTACAGAAGTCCATATTTGACCTACTGAACATATTTTTGGCCCAAGAGTCCTTAAACAATAACTTACTATACATACTGATTGACTTTCCTTCTGATTCCCATAGCCAAAAGTTCCACAAAAGGCTTTTTTCTCTTTCCTTTTTTTCTTTTTTTTTTTTTTCTTTTCTTTTTTTTACATGTTATGGCTGTACAGAAGTCCATATTTGACGAATAAAACATATTTTTGGCCCAAGAGTCCTTAAACACTAAGTTACTAAACATACTCATTGACTTCCCATCTGATTCCCATACTAGCCAAAAGTTCCACAAAAGTCTTTTTTTTTTTTCTTTTTTTTTATTTAAATGTTATGGCTGGACAGAAGTCCATATTTGACGAACAGAACACATTTTTGGCCCAAGAGTCCTTAAACACTAACTTACTATACATACTCATTGACTTCCCTTCTGATTCCCATAGCCAAAAGTTCCACAAAATGCTTTTTTTTCTTTCTATTTTTTTTTTTTTTTGCATGTTATGGCTGTACAGAAGTCCATATTTGACGAACAGAACATATTTTTGGCCCAAGAGTCCTTAAACACTAACTTACTATACATACTCATTGACTTCCCATCTGATTCCCTTACTAGCCAAAAGTTCCACAAAGGGTTTTTTTTCTTTCTTTTTTTTTTTTTTTTTTTTTTTCTTTTTACATATTATGGCTGTACAGAAGTCCATATTTGACCTACTGAACATATTTTTGGCCCAAGAGTCTTTAAACACTAATTTACTATACATACTCATTGACTTCCCTTCTGATTCCCATAGCCAAAAGTTCCACAAAAGTCTTTTTTTTCTTTCTTTTTTTTGTGTAAATGTTATGGCTGGACAGAAGTCCATATTTGACTAACAGAACACATTTTTGGCCCAAGAGTCCTTAAACACTAACTTACTATACATACTCATTGACTTCCCTTCTGATTCCCAATACTAGCCAAAAGTTCCACAAAAGGTTTTCTTAAAATGTTTTTTTATTTATTTATTTATTTTTTTTACATTGTATGGCTGTAAAGAAGTCTATATTTGACGAACAGAACATATTTTTGGCCAAAGAGTCCTTAAACAATAACTTACTATACATACTCATTGACTTCCCAACTGATTCCCATACTAGCCAAAAGTTCCACAAAAGTTTTTTTTTCTTACTTTTTTTTTTTTTTTTTTTTTTTTTTTTTTTACATGTTATGGCTGTACAGAAGTCCATATTTGACCTACTGAACATATTTTTGGCCCAAGAGTCTTTAAACACTAATTTACTATACATACTCATTGACTTTCCTTCTGATTCCCATACTAGACAAAAGTTCCACAAAAGGCTTTTTTTTTTCTTTCTTTTTTTTCTTTTTTTTCTTTTTTACATGTTATGGCTGTACAGAAGTCCATATTTGAAGAATAGAACATATTTTTGGCCCAAGAGTCCTTAAACTAACTTACTATACATACTCATTGACTTCCCTTCTGATTCCCATAGCCAAAAGTTCCACAAAAGGCTTTTTTTTTCTTTCCTTTTTTTTTTGTTTAAATGTTATGGCTGTACAGAAGTCCATATTTGACCTACTGAACATATTTTTGGCCCAAGAGT
This sequence comes from Rhinogobio ventralis, assembly GCA_039654625.1. NCBI lineage: Eukaryota > Metazoa > Chordata > Actinopteri > Cypriniformes > Gobionidae > Rhinogobio > Rhinogobio ventralis. The sequence goes on from CM077216.1 coordinate 25,376,529, forward strand.
CCTTAAACTAACTTACTATACATACTCATTGACTTCCCTTCTGATTCCCATAGCCAAAAGTTCCACAAAAGGCTTTTTTTTTTCTTTCCTTTTTTTTTTGTTTAAATGTTATGGCTGTACAGAAGTCCATATTTGACCTACTGAACATATTTTTGGCCCAAGAGTCCTTAAACAATAACTTACTATACATACTCATTGACTTTCCTTCTGATTCCCATAGCCAAAAGTTCCACAAAAGGCTTTTTTCTCTTTCCTTTTTTTCTTTTTTTTTTTTTTCTTTTCTTTTTTTTACATGTTATGGCTGTACAGAAGTCCATATTTGACGAATAGAACATATTTTTGGCCCAAGAGTCCTTAAACACTAACTTACTATACATACTCATTGACTTCCCATCTGATTCCCATACTAGCCAAAAGTTCCACAAAAGTCTTTTTTTTCTTTCTTTTTTTTGTTTAAATGTTATGGCTGGACAGAAGTCCATATTTGACGAACAGAACACATTTTTGGCCCAAGAGTCCTTAAACACTAACTTACTATACATACTCATTGACTTCCCTTCTGATTCCCATAGCCAAAAGTGCCACAAAAGCCTTTTTTTTCTTTCCTTTTTTTCTTTTTCTTTTTCTTTTTTTTTTTTTTTTTTTTTTTTACATATTACGGCTGTACAGAAGTCCATATTTGACCTACTGAACATATTTTTGGCCCAAGAGTCCTCAAACACTAACTTACTATACATACTCATTGACTTCCCTTCTGATTCCCATAGCCAAAAGTTCCACAAAAGGCTTTTTTTTCTTTCTTTTTTTTTTTTTTTTTGCATGTTATGGCTGTACAGAAGTCCATATTTGACGAACAGAACATATTTTTGGCCCAAGAGTCCTTAAACACTAACTTACTATACATACTCATTGACTTCCCATCTGATTCCCATACTAGCCAAAAGATCCAGAAAAGTTTTTTTTAAGGTTTTTTTTTTATACATTGTATGGCTGTACAGAAGTCCATATTTGACCTACTGAACATATTTTTGGCCCAAGAGTCCTTAAACAATAACTTACTATACATACTGATTGACTTCCCTTCTGATTTCCATACTAGACAGAAGTTCCACAAAAGGCTTTTTTTTCATTTTCTTTTTTTTTTTTTTTTTTTTTTTTACATGTTATGGCTGTACAGAAGTCCATATTTGACGAATATAACATATTGTTGGCCCAAGAGTCCTTAAACTAACTTACTATACATACTCATTGACTTCCTTTCTGATTCCCATAGCCAAAAGTTCCACAAAAGGCTTTTTTTTTCTTTCCTTTTTTTTTTGTTTAAATGTTATGGCTGTACAGAAGTCCATATTTGACCTACTGAACATATTTTTTGTCCAAGAGTGCTTAAACACTAACTTACTATACATACTCATTGACTTCCCTTCTGGTTCCCAATACCAGGCAAAAGATCCAGAAAAGTTTTTTTTAAGGTTTTTTTTTTTACATTGTATGGCTGCACAGAAGTCCATATTTGACCTACTGAACATATTTTTGGCCCAAGAGTCTTTAAACACTAACTTACTATACATACTCATTGACTTCCCATCTGATTCCCATACTAGCCAAAAGTTCCACAAAAGGTTTTTTTTCTTACTTTTTTTTTTTTTCTTTTTGTTTTTTTTTAAATGTTATGGCTGTACAGAAGTCCATATTTGACCTACTGAACATATTTTTGGCCCAAGAGTCTTTAAACACTAATTTACTATACACACTCATTGACTTCCCTTCTGATTCCCATAGCAAAAAGTTCCACAAAAGGCTTTTTTTTTTTTTTTTTTTTTTTACATGTTATGGCTGTAAAGAAGTCTATATTTGACGAACAGAACATATTTTTGGCCAAAGAGTCTTTAAACTAACTTACTATACATACTCATTGACTTCCCATCTGATTCCCATACTAGCCAAAAGTTCCACAAAAGGCTTTTTTCTCTTTCCTTTTTTTCTTTTTTTTTTTTTTCTTTTCTTTTTTTTACATGTTATGGCTGTACAGAAGTCCATATTTGACGAATAGAACATATTTTTGGCCCAAGAGTCCTTAAACACGAACTTACTATACATACTCATTGACTTCCCATCTGATTCCCATACTAGCCAAAAGTTCCACAAAAGTCTTTTTTTAATTTCTTTTTTTTTGTTTAAATGTTATGGCTGGACAGAAGTCCATATTTGACGAACAGAACACATTTTTGGCCCAAGAGTCCTTAAACACTAACTTACTATACATACTCATTGACTTCCCTTCTGATTCCCATAGCCAAAAGTGCCATAAAAGCCTTTTTTTTCTTTCCTTTTTTTCTTTTTCTTTGTTTTTTTTTTTTTTTTTTTTTACATATTATGGCTGTACAGAAGTCCATATTTGACCTACTGAACATATTTTTGGCCCAAGAGTCTTTAAACACTAATTTACTATACATACTCATTGACTTCCCTTCTGATTCCCATAGCCAAAAGTTCCACAAAAGGCTTTTTTTTTTTTTTTTTTTTTTCTTACATGTTATGGCTGTACAGAAGTCCATATTTGACGAACAGAACATATTTTTGGCCCAAGAGTCCTTAAACACTAACTTACTATACATACTCATTGACTTCCCATCTGATTCCCATACTAGCCAAAAGATCCACAAAAGGTTTTTTTTCTTACTTTTTTTTTTTTCTTTTTTTTTTTTTTTTTTACATGTTATGGCTGTACAGAAGTCCATATTTGACCTACTGAACATATTTTTGGCCCAAGAGTCTTTAAACACTAATTTACTATACATACTCATTGACTTCCCTTCTGATTCCCATAGCCAAAAGTTCCACAAAAGGCTTTTTTTTTTTTTTTTTTTTTTCTTACATGTTATGGCTGTACAGAAGTCCATATTTGACGAACAGAACATATTTTTGGCCCAAGAGTCCTTAAACACTTACTTACTATACATACTCATTGACTTCCCATCTGATTCCCATACTAGCCAAAAGTTCCACAAAGGGTTTTTTTTTTTTTTTTCTTTTTTTTTTTTTTTTTTTTTTTTTTTTTTTACATATTATGGCTGTACAGAAGTCCATATTTGACCTACTGAACATATTTTTGGCCCAAGAGTCTTTAAACACTAATTTACTATACATACTCATTGACTTCCCTTCTGATTCCCATAGCCAAAAGTTCCACAAAAGTCTTTTTTTTCTTTCTTTTTTTTGTGTAAATGTTATGGCTGGACAGAAGTCCATATTTGACGAACAGAACACATTTTTGGCCCAAGAGTCCTTAAACACTAACTTACTATACATACTCATTGACTTCCCTTCTGATTCCCATAGCCAAAAGTTCCACAAAATGCTTTTTTTTCTTTCTATTTTTTTTTTTTTTTGCATGTTATGGCTGTACAGAAGTCCATATTTGACGAACAGAACATATTTTTGGCCCAAGAGTCCTTAAACACTAACTTACTATACATACTCATTGACTTCCCATCTGATTCCCATACTAGCCAAAAGTTCCACAAAGGGTTTTTTTTCTTTCTTTTTTTTTTTTTTTTTTTTTTTCTTTTTACATATTATGGCTGTACAGAAGTCCATATTTGACCTACTGAACATATTTTTGGCCCAAGAGTCTTTAAACACTAATTTACTATACATACTCATTGACTTCCCTTCTGATTCCCATAGCCAAAAGTTCCACAAAAGTCTTTTTTTTCTTTCTTTTTTTTGTGTAAATGTTATGGCTGGACAGAAGTCCATATTTGACTAACAGAACACATTTTTGGCCCAAGAGTCCTTAAACACTAACTTACTATACATACTCATTGACTTCCCTTCTGATTCCCAATACTAGCCAAAAGTTCCACAAAAGGTTTTCTTAAAATGTTTTTTTATTTATTTATTTATTTTTTTTACATTGTATGGCTGTAAAGAAGTCTATATTTGACGAACAGAACATATTTTTGGCCAAAGAGTCCTTAAACAATAACTTACTATACATACTCATTGACTTCCCTTCTGATTCCCATAGCCAAAAATTCCACAAAAGGCATTTTTTTCTTTCTTTTTTTGTTTGTTTAAATGTTATGGCTGTACAGAAGTACATATTTGACCAACAGAACATATTTTTGGCCCAAGAGTCCTTAAACACTAACTTACTATACATACTCATTGACTTCCCAACTGATTCCCATACTAGCCAAAAGTTCCACAAAAGTTTTTTTTTCTTACTTTTTTTTTTTTTTTCTTTTTTTTTTTTTTACATGTTATGGCTGTACAGAAGTCCATATTTGACCTACTGAACATATTTTTGGCCCAAGAGTCTTTAAACACTAATTTACTATACATACTCATTGACTTTCCTTCTGATTCCCATACTAGACAAAAGTTCCACAAAAGGCTTTTTTTTTTTCTTTCTTTTTTTTCTTTTTTTTCTTTTTTACATGTTATGGCTGTACAGAAGTCCATATTTGAAGAATAGAACATATTTTTGGCCCAAGAGTCCTTAAACTAACTTACTATACATACTCATTGACTTCCCTTCTGATTCCCATAGCCAAAAGTTCCACAAAAGGCTTTTTTTTTCTTTCCTTTTTTTTTTGTTTAAATGTTATGGCTGTACAGAAGTCCATATTTGACCTACTGAACATATTTTTGGCCCAAGAGTCCTTAAACTAACTTACTATACATACTCATTGACTTCCCTTCTGATTCCCATAGCCAAAAGTTCCACAAAAGGCTTTTTTTTTTCTTTCCTTTTTTTTTTTGTTTAAATGTTATGGCTGTAGAGAAGTCCATATTTGACCTACTGAACATATTTTTGGCCCAAGAGTCCTTAAACAATAACTTACTATACATACTCATTGACTTTCCTTCTGATTCCCATAGCCAAAAGTTCCACAAAAGGCTTTTTTCTCTGTCCTTTTTTTCTTTTTTTTTTTTTTCTTTTCTTTTTTTTACATGTTATGGCTGTACAGAAGTCCATATTTGACGAATAGAACATATTTTTGGCCCAAGAGTCCTTAAACACTAACTTACTATACATACTCATTGACTTCCCATCTGATTCCCATACTAGCCAAAAGTTCCACAAAAGTCTTTTTTTTCTTTCTTTTTTTTTGTTTAAATGTTATGGCTGGACAGAAGTCCATATTTGACGAACAGAACACATTTTTGGCCCAAGAGTCCTTAAACACTAACTTACTATACATACTCATTGACTTCCCTTCTGATTCCCATAGCCAAAAGTGCCACAAAAGCCTTTTTTTTCTTTCCTTTTTTTCTTTTTCTTTTTCTTTGTTTTTTTTTTTTTTTTTTTACATATCACGGCTGTACAGAAGTCCATATTTGACCTACTGAACATATTTTTGGCCCAAGAGTCCTCAAACACTAACTTACTATACATACTCATTGACTTCCCTTCTGATTCCCATAGCCAAAAGTTCCACAAAAGGCTTTTTTTTCTTTCTTTTTTTTTTTTTTTTTGCATGTTACGGCTGTACAGAAGTCCATATTTGACCTACTGAACATATTTTTGGCCCAAGAGTCCTCAAACACTAACTTACTATACATACTCATTGACTTCCCATCTGATTCCCATACTAGCCAAAAGATCCAGAAAAGTTTTTTTTAAGGTTTTTTTTTTTACATTGTATGGCTGTACAGAAGTCCATATTTGACCTACTGAACATATTTTTGGCCCAAGAGTCCTTAAACAATAACTTACTATACATACTGATTGACTTCCCTTCTGATTTCCATACTAGACAGAAGTTCCACAAAAGGCTTTTTTTTCATTTTCTTTTTTTTCTTTTTCTTTTTTTTTTTTTTTTTTTTTTTACATGTTATGGCTGTACAGAAGTCCATATTTGACGAATATAACATATTGTTGGCCCAAGAGTCCTTAAACTAACTTACTATACATACTCATTGACTTCCTTTCTGATTCCCATAGCCAAAAGTTCCACAAAAGGCTTTTTTTTTCTTTCCTTTTTTTTTTGTTTAAATGTTATGGCTGTACAGAAGTCCATATTTGACCTACTGAACATATTTTTTGTCCAAGAGTGCTTAAACACTAACTTACTATACATACTCATTGACTTCCCTTCTGGTTCCCAATACCAGGCAAAAGATCCAGAAAAGTTTTTTTTAAGGTTTTTTTTTTTACATTGTATGGCTGCACAGAAGTCCATATTTGACCTACTGAACATATTTTTGGCCCAAGAGTCTTTAAACACTAACTTACTATACATACTCATTGACTTCCCTTCTGATTTCCATACTAGACAGAAGTTCCACAAAAGGGTTTTTTTCATTTTTTTTTTTCATTTCATTTTCTTTTTTTTTTTTTTTGTTACATGTTTTGGCTGTACAGAAGTCCATATTTGACCTACTGAACATATTTTTGGCCCAAGAGTCCTTAAACAATAACTTACTATACATACTGATTGACTTCCTTTCTGATTCCCATAGCCAAAAATTCCACAAAAGGCATTTTTTTCTTTCCTTTTTTTTTTGTTTAAATGTTATGGCTGTACAGAAGTCCATATTTGACCTACTGAACATATTTTTTGTCCAAGAGTGCTTAAACACTAACTTACTATACATACTCATTGACTTCCCTTCTGGTTCCCAATACCAGGCAAAAGATCCAGAAAAGTTTTTTTTAAGGTTTTTTTTTTTACATTGTATGGCTGCACAGAAGTCCATATTTGACCTACTGAACATATTTTTGGCCCAAGAGTCTTTAAACACTAACTTACTATACATACTCATTGACTTCCCTTCTGATTCCCATAGCCAAAAGTTCCACAAAAGTCTTTTTTTTCTTTCTTTTTTTTGTGTAAATGTTATGGCTGGACAGAAGTCCATATTTGACTAACAGAACACATTTTTGGCCCAAGAGTCCTTAAACACTAACTTACTATACATACTCATTGACTTCCCTTCTGATTCCCATAGCCAAAAGTTCCACAAAATGCTTTTTTTTCTTTCTATTTTTTTTTTTTTTTGCATGTTATGGCTGTACAGAAGTCCATATTTGACGAACAGAACATATTTTTGGCCCAAGAGTCCTTAAACACTAACTTACTATACATACTCATTGACTTCCCATCTGATTCCCATACTAGCCAAAAGTTCCACAAAGGGTTTTTTTTCTTTCTTTTTTTTTTTTTTTTTTTTTTTCTTTTTACATATTATGGCTGTACAGAAGTCCATATTTGACCTACTGAACATATTTTTGGCCCAAGAGTCTTTAAACACTAATTTACTATACATACTCATTGACTTCCCTTCTGATTCCCATAGCCAAAAGTTCCACAAAAGTCTTTTTTTTCTTTCTTTTTTTTGTGTAAATGTTATGGCTGGACAGAAGTCCATATTTGACTAACAGAACACATTTTTGGCCCAAGAGTCCTTAAACACTAACTTACTATACATACTCATTGACTTCCCTTCTGATTCCCAATACTAGCCAAAAGTTCCACAAAAGGTTTTCTTAAAATGTTTTTTTATTTATTTATTTATTTTTTTTACATTGTATGGCTGTAAAGAAGTCTATATTTGACGAACAGAACATATTTTTGGCCAAAGAGTCCTTAAACAATAACTTACTATACATACTCATTGACTTCCCTTCTGATTCCCATAGCCAAAAATTCCACAAAAGGCATTTTTTTCTTTCTTTTTTTGTTTGTTTAAATGTTATGGCTGTACAGAAGTCCATATTTGACCAACAGAACATATTTTTGGCCCAAGAGTCCTTAAACACTAACTTACTATACATACTCATTGACTTCCCAACTGATTCCCATACTAGCCAAAAGTTCCACAAAAGTTTTTTTTTCTTACTTTTTTTTTTTTTTTTTTTTTTTTTTTTTTACATGTTATGGCTGTACAGAAGTCCATATTTGACCTACTGAACATATTTTTGGCCCAAGAGTCTTTAAACACTAATTTACTATACATACTCATTGACTTTCCTTCTGATTCCCATACTAGACAAAAGTTCCACAAAAGGCTTTTTTTTTTCTTTCTTTTTTTTCTTTTTTTTCTTTTTTACATGTTATGGCTGTACAGAAGTCCATATTTGAAGAATAGAACATATTTTTGGCCCAAGAGTCCTTAAACTAACTTACTATACATACTCATTGACTTCCCTTCTGATTCCCATAGCCAAAAGTTCCACAAAAGGCTTTTTTTTTCTTTCCTTTTTTTTTTGTTTAAATGTTATGGCTGTACAGAAGTCCATATTTGACCTACTGAACATATTTTTGGCCCAAGAGTCCTTAAACTAACTTACTATACATACTCATTGACTTCCCTTCTGATTCCCATAGCCAAAAGTTCCACAAAAGGCTTTTTTTTTTCTTTCCTTTTTTTTTTTGTTTAAATGTTATGGCTGTACAGAAGTCCATATTTGACCTACTGAACATATTTTTGGCCCAAGAGTCCTTAAACAATAACTTACTATACATACTCATTGACTTTCCTTCTGATTCCCATAGCCAAAAGTTCCACAAAAGGCTTTTTTCTCTGTCCTTTTTTTCTTTTTTTTTTTTTTCTTTTCTTTTTTTTACATGTTATGGCTGTACAGAAGTCCATATTTGACGAATAGAACATATTTTTGGCCCAAGAGTCCTTAAACACTAACTTACTATACATACTCATTGACTTCCCATCTGATTCCCATACTAGCCAAAAGTTCCACAAAAGTCTTTTTTTTCTTTCTTTTTTTTTGTTTAAATGTTATGGCTGGACAGAAGTCCATATTTGACGAACAGAACACATTTTTGGCCCAAGAGTCCTTAAACACTAACTTACTATACATACTCATTGACTTCCCTTCTGATTCCCATAGCCAAAAGTGCCACAAAAGCCTTTTTTTTCTTTCCTTTTTTTCTTTTTCTTTTTCTTTGTTTTTTTTTTTTTTTTTTTACATATTACGGCTGTACAGAAGTCCATATTTGACCTACTGAACATATTTTTGGCCCAAGAGTCCTCAAACACTAACTTACTATACATACTCATTGACTTCCCTTCTGATTCCCATAGCCAAAAGTTCCAGAAAAGGCTTTTTTTTCTTTCTTTTTTTTTTTTTTTTTGCATGTTATGGCTGTACAGAAGTCCATATTTGACGAACAGAACATATTTTTGGCCCAAGAGTCCTTAAACACTAACTTACTATACATACTCATTGACTTCCCATCTGATTCCCATACTAGCCAAAAGATCCAGAAAAGTTTTTTTTAAGGTTTTTTTTTTTACATTGTATGGCTGTACAGAAGTCCATATTTGACCTACTGAACATATTTTTGGCCCAAGAGTCCTTAAACAATAACTTACTATACATACTGATTGACTTCCCTTCTGATTTCCATACTAGACAGAAGTTCCACAAAAGGCTTTTTTTTCATTTTCTTTTTTTTCTTTTTCTTTTTTTTTTTTTTTTTTTTTTTACATGTTATGGCTGTACAGAAGTCCATATTTGACGAATATAACATATTGTTGGCCCAAGAGTCCTTAAACTAACTTACTATACATACTCATTGACTTCCTTTCTGATTTCCATACTAGACAGAAGTTCCACAAAAGGCTTTTTTTCATTTTTTTTTTTCATTTCATTTTCTTTTTTTTTTTTTTTGTTACATGTTATGGCTGTACAGAAGTCCATATTTGACCTACTGAACATATTTTTGGCCCAAGAGTCCTTAAACAATAACTTACTATACATACTGATTGACTTCCCTTCTGATTCCCATAGCCAAAAATTCCACAAAAGGCATTTTTTTCTTTCCTTTTTTTTTTGTTTAAATGTTATGGCTGTACAAAAGTCCATATTTGACCTACTGAACATATTTTTTGTCCAAGAGTGCTTAAACACTAACTTACTATACATACTCATTGACTTCCCTTCTGGTTCCCAATACCAGGCAAAAGATCCAGAAAAGTTTTTTTTAAGGTTTTTTTTTTTACATTGTATGGCTGCACAGAAGTCCATATTTGACCTACTGAACATATTTTTGGCCCAAGAGTCTTTAAACACTAACTTACTATACATACTCATTGACTTCCCTTCTGATTTCCATACTAGACAGAAGTTCCACAAAAGGCTTTTTTTCATTTTTTTTTTTCATTTTCTTTTTTTTTTTTTGTGTTACATGTTATGGCTGTACAGAAGTCCATATTTGACCTACTGAACATATTTTTGGCCCAAGAGTCCTTAAACAATAACTTACTATACATACTGATTGACTTCCCTTCTGATTCCCATAGCCAAAAATTCCACAAAAGGCATTTTTTTCTTTCTTTTTTTGTTTGTTTAAATGTTATGGCTGTACAGAAGTCCATATTTGACGAACAGAACATATTTTTGGCCCAAGAGTCCTTAAACACTAACTTACTATACATACTCATTGACTTCCCATCTGATTCCCATACTAGCCAAAAGATCCACAAAAGGTTTTTTTTCTTACTTTTTTTTTTTTATTTTTATTTTTTATTTTTTACATGTTATGGCTGTACAGAAGTCCATATTTGACCTACTGAACATATTTTTGGCCCAAGAGTCTTTAAACACTAATTTACTATACATACTCATTGACTTCCCTTCTGATTCCCATAGCCAAAAGTTCCACAAAAGTCTTTTTTTTCTTTCTTTTTTTTAATTTAAATGTTATGGCTGGACAGAAGTCCATATTTGACGAACAGAACACATTTTTGGCCCAAGAGTCCTTAAACACTAACTTATTATACATACTCATTGACTTCCCTTCTGATTCCCATAGCCAAAAGTGCCACAAAAGCCTTTTTTTTCTTTCCTTTTTTTCTTTTTTTTTTTTTTTTTTTTTACATATTATGGCTGTACAGAAGTCCATATTTGACCTACTGAACATATTTTTGGCCCAAGAGTCCTTAAACACTAACTTACTATACATACTCATTGACTTCCTTTCTGATTCCCATAGACAAAAGTTCCACAAAAGGCTTTTTTTTCTTTCTTTTTTTGTTTGTTTAAATGTTATGGCTGTACAGAAGTCCATATTTGACGAACAGAACATATTTTTGGCCCAAGAGTCCTTAAACACTAACTTACTATACATACTCATTGACTTCCCATCTGATTCCCATACTAGCCAAAAGTTCCACAAAAGGTTTTTTTTCTTACTTTTTTTTTTTTCTTTTTTTTTTTTTTTTTTTACATGTTATGGCTGTACAGAAGTCCATATTTGACCTACTGAACATATTTTTGGCCCAAGAGTCTTTAAACACTAATTTACTATACATACTCATTGACTTCCCTTCTGATTCCCATAGCCAAAAGTTCCACAAAAGGCTTTTTTTTTTTTTTTTTTTTTTTTTACATGTTATGGCTGTACAGAAGTCCATATTTGACGAACAGAACATATTTTTGGCCCAAGAGTCCTTAAACACTAACTTACTATACATACTCATTGACTTCCCATCTGATTCCCATAGCCAAAAGTGACACAAAAGCCTTTTTTTTCTTTCCTTTTTTTCTTTTTCTTTGTTTTTTTTTTTTTTTTTTACATATTACGGCTGTACAGAAGTCCATATTTGACCTACTGAACATATTTTTGGCCCAAGAGTCCTCAAACACTAACTTACTATACATACTCATTGACTTCCCTTCTGATTCCCATAGCCAAAAGTTCCACAAAAGGCTTTTTTTTCTTTCTTTTTTTTTTTTTTTTTGCATGTTATGGCTGTACAGAAGTCCATATTTGACGAACAGAACATATTTTTGGCCCAAGAGTCCTTAAACAATAACTTACTATACATACTGATTGACTTCCCTTCTGATTCCCATAGCCAAAAATTCCACAAAAGGCATTTTTTTCTTTCTTTTTTTGTTTGTTTAAATGTTATGGCTGTACAGAAGTCCATATTTGACGAACAGAACATATTTTTGGCCCAAGAGTCCTTAAACACTAACTTACTATACATACTCATTGACTTCCCATCTGATTCCCATACTAGCCAAAAGTTCCACAAAAGGTTTTTTTTCTTACTTTTTTCTTTTTCTTTTTTTTTCTTTTTTTTTACATGTTATGGCTGTACAGAAGTCCATATTTGACCTACTGAACATATTTTTGGCCCAAGAGTCCTTAAACAATAACTTACTATACATACTGATTGACTTCCCTTCTGATTTCCATACTAGACAGAAGTTCCACAAAAGGCTTTTTTTCATTTTTTTTTTTTTTTTTTTACATGTTATGGCTGTACAGAAGTCCATATTTGACGAATATAACATATTGTTGGCCCAAGAGTCCTTAAACTAACTTACTATACATACTCATTGACTTCCTTTCTGATTCCCATAGCCAAAAGTTCCACAAAAGGCTTTTTTTTTCTTTCCTTTTTTTTTTGTTTAAATGTTATGGCTGTACAGAAGTCCATATTTGACCTACTGAACATATTTTTTGTCCAAGAATGCTTAAACACTAACTTACTATACATACTCATTGACTTCCCTTCTGGTTCCCAATACCAGGCAAAAGATCCAGAAAAGTTTTTTTTAAGTTTTTTTTTTTTACATTGTATGGCTGTACAGAAGTCCATATTTGACCTACTGAACATATTTTTGGCCCAAGAGTCCTTAAACAATAACTTACTATACATACTGATTGACTTCCCTTCTGATTTCCATACTAGACAGAAGTTCCACAAAAGGCTTTTTTTTCATTTTCTTTTTTTTCTTTTTCTTTTTCTTTTTTTTTTTTTTTTTACATGTTATGGCTGTACAGAAGTCCATATTTGACGAATATAACATATTGTTGGCCCAAGAGTCCTTAAACTAACTTACTATACATACTCATTGACTTCCTTTCTGATTCCCATAGCCAAAAGTTCCACAAAAGGCTTTTTTTTTCTTTCCTTTTTTTTTTGTTTAAATGTTATGGCTGTACAGAAGTCCATATTTGACCTACTGAACATATTTTTTGTCCAAGAGTGCTTAAACACTAACTTACTATACATACTCATTGACTTCCCTTCTGGTTCCCAATACCAGGCAAAAGATCCAGAAAAGTTTTTTTTAAGGTTTTTTTTTTTACATTGTATGGCTGCACAGAAGTCCATATTTGACCTACTGAACATATTTTTGGCCCAAGAGTCTTTAAACACTAACTTACTATACATACTCATTGACTTCCCTTCTGATTTCCATACTAGACAGAAGTTCCACAAAAGGCTTTTTTTCATTTTTTTTTTTCATTTTCTTCTTTTTTTTTTTTGTTACATTTTATGGCTGTACAGAAGTCCATATTTGACCTACTGAACATATTTTTGGCCCAAGAGTCCTTAAACAATAACTTACTATACATACTGATTGACTTCCCTTCTGATTCCCATAGCCAAAAATTCCACAAAAGGCATTTTTTTCTTTCTTTTTTTGTTTGTTTAAATGTTATGGCTGTACAGAAGTCCATATTTGACGAACAGAACATATTTTTGGCCCAAGAGTCCTTAAACACTAACTTACTATACATACTCATTGACTTCCCATCTGATTCCCATACTAGCCAAAAGTTCCACAAAAGGTTTTTTTTCTTACTTTTTTTTTTTTCCTTTTTTTTTTTTTTTTTTTACATGTTATGGCTGTACAGAAGTCCATATTTGACCTACTGAACATATTTTTGGCCCAAGAGTCTTTAAACACTAATTTACTATACATACTCATTGACTTCCCTTCTGATTCCCATAGCCAAAAGTTCCACAAAAGTCTTTTTTTTCTTTCTTTTTTTTAATTTAAATGTTATGGCTGGACAGAAGTCCATATTTGACGAACAGAACACATTTTTGGCCCAAGAGTCCTTAAACACTAACTTACTATACATACTCATTGACTTCCCATCTGATTCCCATACTAGCCAAAAGTTCCACAAAAGGTTTTTTTTCTTACTTTTTTTTTTTTTTTTTTTTTTTTTTTTTTACATGTTATGGCTGTACAGAAGTCCATATTTGACCTACTGAACATATTTTTGGCCCAAGAGTCTTTAAACACTAATTTACTATACATACTCATTGACTTCCCTTCTGATTCCCATAGCCAAAAGTTCCACAAAAGGCTTTTTTTTTTTTTTTTTTTTTTTTACATGTTATGGCTGTACAGAAGTCCATATTTGACGAACAGAACATATTTTTGGCCCAAGAGTCCTTAAACACTAACTTACTATACATACTCATTGACTTCCCATCTGATTCCCATAGCCAAAAGTGACACAAAAGCCTTTTTTTTCTTTCCTTTTTTTCTTTTTCTTTGTTTTTTTTTTTTTTTTTTACATATTATGGCTGTACAGAAGTCCATATTTGACCTACTGAACATATTTTTGGCCCAAGAGTCTTTAAACACTAATTTACTATACATACTCATTGACTTCCCTTCTGATTCCCATAGCCAAAAGTTCCACAAAAGTCTTTTTTTTCTTTCTTTTTTTTGTGTAAATGTTATGGCTGGACAGAAGTCCATATTTGACGAACAGAACACATTTTTGGCCCAAGAGTCCTTAAACACTAACTTACTATAAATACTCATTGACTTCCCTTCTGATTCCCAATACTAGCCAAAAGTTCCACAAAAGGTTTTCTTAAAATGTTTTTTTATTTATTTATTTATTTTCTTACATTGTATGGCTGTAAAGAAGTCTATATTTGACGAACAGAACATATTTTTGGCCCAAGAGTCCTTAAACAATAACTTACTATACATACTCATTGACTTCCGTTCTGATTCCCATACTAGCCAAAATTTCCACAAAAGGTTTTATTTCTTTCTTTTTTCTTTTTTTTTTTACATGTTATGGCTGTACAGAAGTCCATATTTGACGAATATAACATATTGTTGGCCCAAGAGTCCTTAAACTAACACTATACATACTCATTGACTTCCTTTCTGATTCCCATAGCCAAAAGTTCCACAAAAGGCTTTTTTTTTCTTTCCTTTTTTTTTTGTTTAAATGTTATGGCTGTACAGAAGTCCATATTTGACGAACAGAACATATTTTTGGCCCAAGAGTCCTTAAACACTAACTTACTATACATACTCATTGACTTCCCATCTGATTCCCATAGCCAAAAGTGACACAAAAGCCTTTTTTTTCTTTCCTTTTTTTCTTTTTCTTTGTTTTTTTTTTTTTTTTTTTACATATTATGGCTGTACAGAAGTCCATATTTGACCTACTGAACATATTTTTGGCCCAAGAGTCTTTAAACACTAATTTACTATACATACTCATTGACTTCCCTTCTGATTCCCATAGCCAAAAGTTCCACAAAAGTCTTTTTTTTCTTTCTTTTTTTTGTGTAAATGTTATGGCTGGACAGAAGTCCATATTTGACGAACAGAACACATTTTTGGCCCAAGAGTCCTTAAACACTAACTTACTATAAATACTCATTGACTTCCCTTCTGATTCCCAATACTAGCCAAAAGTTCCACAAAAGGTTTTCTTAAAATGTTTTTTTATTTATTTATTTATTTTCTTACATTGTATGGCTGTAAAGAAGTCTATATTTGACGAACAGAACATATTTTTGGCCCAAGAGTCCTTAAACAATAACTTACTATACATACTCATTGACTTCCGTTCTGATTCCCATACTAGCCAAAATTTCCACAAAAGGTTTTTTTTCTTTCTTTTTTCTTTTTTTTTTTACATGTTATGGCTGTACAGAAGTCCATATTTGACGAATATAACATATTGTTGGCCCAAGAGTCCTTAAACTAACTTACTATACATACTCATTGACTTCCTTTCTGATTCCCATAGCCAAAAGTTCCACAAAAGGCTTTTTTTTTCTTTCCTTTTTTTTTTGTTTAAATGTTATGGCTGTACAGAAGTCCATATTTGACCTACTGAACATATTTTTTGTCCAAGAATGCTTAAACACTAACTTACTATACATACTCATTGACTTCCCTTCTGGTTCCCAATACCAGGCAAAAGATCCAGAAAAGTTTTTTTTAAGGTTTTTTTTTTTACATTGTATGGCTGTACAGAAGTCCATATTTGACCTACTGAACATATTTTTGGCCCAAGAGTCCTTAAACAATAACTTACTATACATACTGATTGACTTCCCTTCTGATTTCCATACTAGACAGAAGTTCCACAAAAGGCTTTTTTTTCATTTTCTTTTTTTTCTTTTTCATTTTCTTTTTTTTTTTTTTGTTACATGTTATGGCTGTACAGAAGTCCATATTTGACCTACTGAACATATTTTTGGCCCAAGAGTCCTTAAACAATAACTTACTATACATACTGATTGACTTCCCTTCTGATTCCCATAGCCAAAAATTCCACAAAAGGCATTTTTTTCTTTCTTTTTTTGTTTGTTTAAATGTTATGGCTGTACAGAAGTCCATATTTGACGAACAGAACATATTTTTGGCCCAAGAGTCCTTAAACACTAACTTACTATACATACTCATTGACTTCCCATCTGATTCCCATACTAGCCAAAAGTTCCACAAAAGGTTTTTTTTCTTACTTTTTTTTTTTTTTCTTTTTTTTTTTTTTTTTTTACATGTTATGGCTGTACAGAAGTCCATATTTGACGAATATAACATATTGTTGGCCCAAGAGTCCTTAAACTAACTTACTATACATACTCATTGACTTCCTTTCTGATTCCCATAGCCAAAAGTTCCACAAAAGGCTTTTTTTTTCTTTCCTTTTTTTTTTGTTTAAATGTTATGGCTGTACAGAAGTCCATATTTGACCTACTGAACATATTTTTTGTCCAAGAATGCTTAAACACTAACTTACTATACATACTCATTGACTTCCCTTCTGGTTCCCAATACCAGGCAAAAGATCCAGAAAAGTTTTTTTTAAGTTTTTTTTTTTTACATTGTATGGCTGTACAGAAGTCCATATTTGACCTACTGAACATATTTTTGGCCCAAGAGTCCTTAAACAATAACTTACTATACATACTGATTGACTTCCCTTCTGATTTCCATACTAGACAGAAGTTCCACAAAAGGCTTTTTTTTCATTTTCTTTTTTTTCTTTTTCTTTTTCTTTTTTTTTTTTTTTTTTACATGTTATGGCTGTACAGAAGTCCATATTTGACGAATATAACATATTGTTGGCCCAAGAGTCCTTAAACTAACTTACTATACATACTCATTGACTTCCTTTCTGATTCCCATAGCCAAAAGTTCCACAAAAGGCTTTTTTTTTCTTTCCTTTTTTTTTTGTTTAAATGTTATGGCTGTACAGAAGTCCATATTTGACCTACTGAACATATTTTTTGTCCAAGAGTGCTTAAACACTAACTTACTATACATACTCATTGACTTCCCTTCTGGTTCCCAATACCAGGCAAAAGATCCAGAAAAGTTTTTTTTAAGGTTTTTTTTTTTACATTGTATGGCTGCACAGAAGTCCATATTTGACCTACTGAACATATTTTTGGCCCAAGAGTCTTTAAACACTAACTTACTATACATACTCATTGACTTCCCTTCTGATTTCCATACTAGACAGAAGTTCCACAAAAGGCTTTTTTTCATTTTTTTTTTTCATTTTCTTCTTTTTTTTTTTTGTTACATTTTATGGCTGTACAGAAGTCCATATTTGACCTACTGAACATATTTTTGGCCCAAGAGTCCTTAAACAATAACTTACTATACATACTGATTGACTTCCCTTCTGATTCCCATAGCCAAAAATTCCACAAAAGGCATTTTTTTCTTTCTTTTTTTGTTTGTTTAAATGTTATGGCTGTACAGAAGTCCATATTTGACGAACAGAACATATTTTTGGCCCAAGAGTCCTTAAACACTAACTTACTATACATACTCATTGACTTCCCATCTGATTCCCATACTAGCCAAAAGTTCCACAAAAGGTTTTTTTTCTTACTTTTTTTTTTTTCCTTTTTTTTTTTTTTTTTTTACATGTTATGGCTGTACAGAAGTCCATATTTGACCTACTGAACATATTTTTGGCCCAAGAGTCTTTAAACACTAATTTACTATACATACTCATTGACTTCCCTTCTGATTCCCATAGCCAAAAGTTCCACAAAAGTCTTTTTTTTCTTTCTTTTTTTTAATTTAAATGTTATGGCTGGACAGAAGTCCATATTTGACGAACAGAACACATTTTTGGCCCAAGAGTCCTTAAACACTAACTTACTATACATACTCATTGACTTCCCATCTGATTCCCATACTAGCCAAAAGTTCCACAAAAGGTTTTTTTTCTTACTTTTTTTTTTTTTTTTTTTTTTTTTTTTTTTACATGTTATGGCTGTACAGAAGTCCATATTTGACCTACTGAACATATTTTTGGCCCAAGAGTCTTTAAACACTAATTTACTATACATACTCATTGACTTCCCTTCTGATTCCCATAGCCAAAAGTTCCACAAAAGGCTTTTTTTTTTTTTTTTTTTTTTTTACATGTTATGGCTGTACAGAAGTCCATATTTGACGAACAGAACATATTTTTGGCCCAAGAGTCCTTAAACACTAACTTACTATACATACTCATTGACTTCCCATCTGATTCCCATAGCCAAAAGTGACACAAAAGCCTTTTTTTTCTTTCCTTTTTTTCTTTTTCTTTGTTTTTTTTTTTTTTTTTTACATATTATGGCTGTACAGAAGTCCATATTTGACCTACTGAACATATTTTTGGCCCAAGAGTCTTTAAACACTAATTTACTATACATACTCATTGACTTCCCTTCTGATTCCCATAGCCAAAAGTTCCACAAAAGTCTTTTTTTTCTTTCTTTTTTTTGTGTAAATGTTATGGCTGGACAGAAGTCCATATTTGACGAACAGAACACATTTTTGGCCCAAGAGTCCTTAAACACTAACTTACTATAAATACTCATTGACTTCCCTTCTGATTCCCAATACTAGCCAAAAGTTCCACAAAAGGTTTTCTTAAAATGTTTTTTTATTTATTTATTTATTTTCTTACATTGTATGGCTGTAAAGAAGTCTATATTTGACGAACAGAACATATTTTTGGCCCAAGAGTCCTTAAACAATAACTTACTATACATACTCATTGACTTCCGTTCTGATTCCCATACTAGCCAAAATTTCCACAAAAGGTTTTATTTCTTTCTTTTTTCTTTTTTTTTTTACATGTTATGGCTGTACAGAAGTCCATATTTGACGAATATAACATATTGTTGGCCCAAGAGTCCTTAAACTAACACTATACATACTCATTGACTTCCTTTCTGATTCCCATAGCCAAAAGTTCCACAAAAGGCTTTTTTTTTCTTTCCTTTTTTTTTTGTTTAAATGTTATGGCTGTACAGAAGTCCATATTTGACGAACAGAACATATTTTTGGCCCAAGAGTCCTTAAACACTAACTTACTATACATACTCATTGACTTCCCATCTGATTCCCATAGCCAAAAGTGACACAAAAGCCTTTTTTTTCTTTCCTTTTTTTCTTTTTCTTTGTTTTTTTTTTTTTTTTTTTACATATTATGGCTGTACAGAAGTCCATATTTGACCTACTGAACATATTTTTGGCCCAAGAGTCTTTAAACACTAATTTACTATACATACTCATTGACTTCCCTTCTGATTCCCATAGCCAAAAGTTCCACAAAAGTCTTTTTTTTCTTTCTTTTTTTTGTGTAAATGTTATGGCTGGACAGAAGTCCATATTTGACGAACAGAACACATTTTTGGCCCAAGAGTCCTTAAACACTAACTTACTATAAATACTCATTGACTTCCCTTCTGATTCCCAATACTAGCCAAAAGTTCCACAAAAGGTTTTCTTAAAATGTTTTTTTATTTATTTATTTATTTTCTTACATTGTATGGCTGTAAAGAAGTCTATATTTGACGAACAGAACATATTTTTGGCCCAAGAGTCCTTAAACAATAACTTACTATACATACTCATTGACTTCCGTTCTGATTCCCATACTAGCCAAAATTTCCACAAAAGGTTTTTTTTCTTTCTTTTTTCTTTTTTTTTTTACATGTTATGGCTGTACAGAAGTCCATATTTGACGAATATAACATATTGTTGGCCCAAGAGTCCTTAAACTAACTTACTATACATACTCATTGACTTCCTTTCTGATTCCCATAGCCAAAAGTTCCACAAAAGGCTTTTTTTTTCTTTCCTTTTTTTTTTGTTTAAATGTTATGGCTGTACAGAAGTCCATATTTGACCTACTGAACATATTTTTTGTCCAAGAATGCTTAAACACTAACTTACTATACATACTCATTGACTTCCCTTCTGGTTCCCAATACCAGGCAAAAGATCCAGAAAAGTTTTTTTTAAGGTTTTTTTTTTTACATTGTATGGCTGTACAGAAGTCCATATTTGACCTACTGAACATATTTTTGGCCCAAGAGTCCTTAAACAATAACTTACTATACATACTGATTGACTTCCCTTCTGATTTCCATACTAGACAGAAGTTCCACAAAAGGCTTTTTTTTCATTTTCTTTTTTTTCTTTTTCATTTTCTTTTTTTTTTTTTTGTTACATGTTATGGCTGTACAGAAGTCCATATTTGACCTACTGAACATATTTTTGGCCCAAGAGTCCTTAAACAATAACTTACTATACATACTGATTGACTTCCCTTCTGATTCCCATAGCCAAAAATTCCACAAAAGGCATTTTTTTCTTTCTTTTTTTGTTTGTTTAAATGTTATGGCTGTACAGAAGTCCATATTTGACGAACAGAACATATTTTTGGCCCAAGAGTCCTTAAACACTAACTTACTATACATACTCATTGACTTCCCATCTGATTCCCATACTAGCCAAAAGTTCCACAAAAGGTTTTTTTTCTTACTTTTTTTTTTTTTTCTTTTTTTTTTTTTTTTTTTACATGTTATGGCTGTACAGAAGTCCATATTTGACCTACTGAACATATTTTTGGCCCAAGAGTCTTTAAACACTAATTTACTATACATACTCATTGACTTCCCTTCTGATTCCCATAGCCAAAAGTTCCACAAAAGTCTTTTTTTTCTTTCTTTTTTTTAATTTAAATGTTATGGCTGGACAGAAGTCCATATTTGACGAACAGAACACATTTTTGGCCCAAGAGTCCTTAAACACTAACTTACTATACATACTCATTGACTTCCCATCTGATTCCCATACTAGCCAAAAGTTCCACAAAAGGTTTTTTTTCTTACTTTTTTTTTTTTCTTTTTTTTTTTTTTTTTTTTACATGTTATGGCTGTACAGAAGTCCATATTTGACGAACAGAACATATTTTTGGCCCAAGAGTCCTTAAACACTAACTTACTATACATACTCATTGACTTCCCATCTGATTCCCATAGCCAAAAGTGACACAAAAGCCTTTTTTTTCTTTCCTTTTTTTCTTTTTCTTTGTTTTTTTTTTTTTTTTTACATATTATGGCTGTACAGAAGTCCATATTTGACCTACTGAACATATTTTTGGCCCAAGAGTCCTTAAACAATAACTTACTATACATACTCATTGACTTCCCTTCTGATTCCCATAGCCAAAAATTCCACAAAAGGCATTTTTTTCTTTCTTTTTTTGTTTGTTTAAATGTTATGGCTGTACAGAAGTCCATATTTGACCAACAGAACATATTTTTGGCCCAAGAGTCCTTAAACACTAACTTACTATACATACTCATTGACTTCCCAACTGATTCCCATACTAGCCAAAAGTTCCACAAAAGTTTTTTTTTCTTACTTTTTTTTTTTTTTTTTTTTTTTTTTTTTTACATGTTATGGCTGTACAGAAGTCCATATTTGACCTACTGAACATATTTTTGGCCCAAGAGTCTTTAAACACTAATTTACTATACATACTCATTGACTTTCCTTCTGATTCCCATACTAGACAAAAGTTCCACAAAAGGCTTTTTTTTTTCTTTCTTTTTTTTCTTTTTTTTCTTTTTTACATGTTATGGCTGTACAGAAGTCCATATTTGAAGAATAGAACATATTTTTGGCCCAAGAGTCCTTAAACTAACTTACTATACATACTCATTGACTTCCCTTCTGATTCCCATAGCCAAAAGTTCCACAAAAGGCTTTTTTTTTCTTTCCTTTTTTTTTTGTTTAAATGTTATGGCTGTACAGAAGTCCATATTTGACCTACTGAACATATTTTTGGCCCAAGAGTCCTTAAACTAACTTACTATACATACTCATTGACTTCCCTTCTGATTCCCATAGCCAAAAGTTCCACAAAAGGCTTTTTTTTTTCTTTCCTTTTTTTTTTTGTTTAAATGTTATGGCTGTACAGAAGTCCATATTTGACCTACTGAACATATTTTTGGCCCAAGAGTCCTTAAACAATAACTTACTATACATACTCATTGACTTTCCTTCTGATTCCCATAGCCAAAAGTTCCACAAAAGGCTTTTTTCTCTGTCCTTTTTTTCTTTTTTTTTTTTTTCTTTTCTTTTTTTTTACATGTTATGGCTGTACAGAAGTCCATATTTGACGAATAGAACATATTTTTGGCCCAAGAGTCCTTAAACACTAACTTACTATACATACTCATTGACTTCCCATCTGATTCCCATACTAGCCAAAAGTTCCACAAAAGTCTTTTTTTTCTTTCTTTTTTTTTGTTTAAATGTTATGGCTGGACAGAAGTCCATATTTGACGAACAGAACACATTTTTGGCCCAAGAGTCCTTAAACACTAACTTACTATACATACTCATTGACTTCCCTTCTGATTCCCATAGCCAAAAGTGCCACAAAAGCCTTTTTTTTCTTTCCTTTTTTTCTTTTTCTTTTTCTTTGTTTTTTTTTTTTTTTTTTTACATATTACGGCTGTACAGAAGTCCATATTTGACCTACTGAACATATTTTTGGCCCAAGAGTCCTCAAACACTAACTTACTATACATACTCATTGACTTCCCTTCTGATTCCCATAGCCAAAAGTTCCAGAAAAGGCTTTTTTTTCTTTCTTTTTTTTTTTTTTTTTGCATGTTATGGCTGTACAGAAGTCCATATTTGACGAACAGAACATATTTTTGGCCCAAGAGTCCTTAAACACTAACTTACTATACATACTCATTGACTTCCCATCTGATTCCCATACTAGCCAAAAGATCCAGAAAAGTTTTTTTTAAGGTTTTTTTTTTTACATTGTATGGCTGTACAGAAGTCCATATTTGACCTACTGAACATATTTTTGGCCCAAGAGTCCTTAAACAATAACTTACTATACATACTGATTGACTTCCCTTCTGATTTCCATACTAGACAGAAGTTCCACAAAAGGCTTTTTTTTCATTTTCTTTTTTTTCTTTTTCTTTTTTTTTTTTTTTTTTTTTTTACATGTTATGGCTGTACAGAAGTCCATATTTGACGAATATAACATATTGTTGGCCCAAGAGTCCTTAAACTAACTTACTATACATACTCATTGACTTCCTTTCTGATTTCCATACTAGACAGAAGTTCCACAAAAGGCTTTTTTTCATTTTTTTTTTTCATTTCATTTTCTTTTTTTTTTTTTTTGTTACATGTTATGGCTGTACAGAAGTCCATATTTGACCTACTGAACATATTTTTGGCCCAAGAGTCCTTAAACAATAACTTACTATACATACTGATTGACTTCCCTTCTGATTCCCATAGCCAAAAATTCCACAAAAGGCATTTTTTTCTTTCCTTTTTTTTTTGTTTAAATGTTATGGCTGTACAAAAGTCCATATTTGACCTACTGAACATATTTTTTGTCCAAGAGTGCTTAAACACTAACTTACTATACATACTCATTGACTTCCCTTCTGGTTCCCAATACCAGGCAAAAGATCCAGAAAAGTTTTTTTTAAGGTTTTTTTTTTTACATTGTATGGCTGCACAGAAGTCCATATTTGACCTACTGAACATATTTTTGGCCCAAGAGTCTTTAAACACTAACTTACTATACATACTCATTGACTTCCCTTCTGATTTCCATACTAGACAGAAGTTCCACAAAAGGCTTTTTTTCATTTTTTTTTTTCATTTTCTTTTTTTTTTTTTGTGTTACATGTTATGGCTGTACAGAAGTCCATATTTGACCTACTGAACATATTTTTGGCCCAAGAGTCCTTAAACAATAACTTACTATACATACTGATTGACTTCCCTTCTGATTCCCATAGCCAAAAATTCCACAAAAGGCATTTTTTTCTTTCTTTTTTTGTTTGTTTAAATGTTATGGCTGTACAGAAGTCCATATTTGACGAACAGAACATATTTTTGGCCCAAGAGTCCTTAAACACTAACTTACTATACATACTCATTGACTTCCCATCTGATTCCCATACTAGCCAAAAGATCCACAAAAGGTTTTTTTTCTTACTTTTTTTTTTTTATTTTTATTTTTTATTTTTTACATGTTATGGCTGTACAGAAGTCCATATTTGACCTACTGAACATATTTTTGGCCCAAGAGTCTTTAAACACTAATTTACTATACATACTCATTGACTTCCCTTCTGATTCCCATAGCCAAAAGTTCCACAAAAGTCTTTTTTTTCTTTCTTTTTTTTAATTTAAATGTTATGGCTGGACAGAAGTCCATATTTGACGAACAGAACACATTTTTGGCCCAAGAGTCCTTAAACACTAACTTACTATACATACTCATTGACTTCCCATCTGATTCCCATACTAGCCAAAAGTTCCACAAAAGGTTTTTTTTCTTACTTTTTTTTTTTTCTTTTTTTTTTTTTTTTTTTTACATGTTATGGCTGTACAGAAGTCCATATTTGACGAACAGAACATATTTTTGGCCCAAGAGTCCTTAAACACTAACTTACTATACATACTCATTGACTTCCCATCTGATTCCCATAGCCAAAAGTGACACAAAAGCCTTTTTTTTCTTTCCTTTTTTTCTTTTTCTTTGTTTTTTTTTTTTTTTTTACATATTATGGCTGTACAGAAGTCCATATTTGACCTACTGAACATATTTTTGGCCCAAGAGTCCTTAAACAATAACTTACTATACATACTCATTGACTTCCCTTCTGATTCCCATAGCCAAAAATTCCACAAAAGGCATTTTTTTCTTTCTTTTTTTGTTTGTTTAAATGTTATGGCTGTACAGAAGTCCATATTTGACCAACAGAACATATTTTTGGCCCAAGAGTCCTTAAACACTAACTTACTATACATACTCATTGACTTCCCAACTGATTCCCATACTAGCCAAAAGTTCCACAAAAGTTTTTTTTTCTTACTTTTTTTTTTTTTTTTTTTTTTTTTTTTTACATGTTATGGCTGTACAGAAGTCCATATTTGACCTACTGAACATATTTTTGGCCCAAGAGTCTTTAAACACTAATTTACTATACATACTCATTGACTTTCCTTCTGATTCCCATACTAGACAAAAGTTCCACAAAAGGCTTTTTTTTTTCTTTCTTTTTTTTCTTTTTTTTCTTTTTTACATGTTATGGCTGTACAGAAGTCCATATTTGAAGAATAGAACATATTTTTGGCCCAAGAGTCCTTAAACTAACTTACTATACATACTCATTGACTTCCCTTCTGATTCCCATAGCCAAAAGTTCCACAAAAGGCTTTTTTTTTCTTTCCTTTTTTTTTTGTTTAAATGTTATGGCTGTACAGAAGTCCATATTTGACCTACTGAACATATTTTTGGCCCAAGAGTCCTTAAACTAACTTACTATACATACTCATTGACTTCCCTTCTGATTCCCATAGCCAAAAGTTCCACAAAAGGCTTTTTTTTTTCTTTCCTTTTTTTTTTTGTTTAAATGTTATGGCTGTACAGAAGTCCATATTTGACCTACTGAACATATTTTTGGCCCAAGAGTCCTTAAACAATAACTTACTATACATACTCATTGACTTTCCTTCTGATTCCCATAGCCAAAAGTTCCACAAAAGGCTTTTTTCTCTGTCCTTTTTTTCTTTTTTTTTTTTTTCTTTTCTTTTTTTTTACATGTTATGGCTGTACAGAAGTCCATATTTGACGAATAGAACATATTTTTGGCCCAAGAGTCCTTAAACACTAACTTACTATACATACTCATTGACTTCCCATCTGATTCCCATACTAGCCAAAAGTTCCACAAAAGTCTTTTTTTTCTTTCTTTTTTTTTGTTTAAATGTTATGGCTGGACAGAAGTCCATATTTGACGAACAGAACACATTTTTGGCCCAAGAGTCCTTAAACACTAACTTACTATACATACTCATTGACTTCCCTTCTGATTCCCATAGCCAAAAGTGCCACAAAAGCCTTTTTTTTCTTTCCTTTTTTTCTTTTTCTTTTTCTTTGTTTTTTTTTTTTTTTTTTTACATATTACGGCTGTACAGAAGTCCATATTTGACCTACTGAACATATTTTTGGCCCAAGAGTCCTCAAACACTAACTTACTATACATACTCATTGACTTCCCTTCTGATTCCCATAGCCAAAAGTTCCAGAAAAGGCTTTTTTTTCTTTCTTTTTTTTTTTTTTTTTGCATGTTATGGCTGTACAGAAGTCCATATTTGACGAACAGAACATATTTTTGGCCCAAGAGTCCTTAAACACTAACTTACTATACATACTCATTGACTTCCCATCTGATTCCCATACTAGCCAAAAGATCCAGAAAAGTTTTTTTTAAGGTTTTTTTTTTTACATTGTATGGCTGTACAGAAGTCCATATTTGACCTACTGAACATATTTTTGGCCCAAGAGTCCTTAAACAATAACTTACTATACATACTGATTGACTTCCCTTCTGATTTCCATACTAGACAGAAGTTCCACAAAAGGCTTTTTTTTCATTTTCTTTTTTTTCTTTTTCTTTTTTTTTTTTTTTTTTTTTTTACATGTTATGGCTGTACAGAAGTCCATATTTGACGAATATAACATATTGTTGGCCCAAGAGTCCTTAAACTAACTTACTATACATACTCATTGACTTCCTTTCTGATTTCCATACTAGACAGAAGTTCCACAAAAGGCTTTTTTTCATTTTTTTTTTTCATTTCATTTTCTTTTTTTTTTTTTTTGTTACATGTTATGGCTGTACAGAAGTCCATATTTGACCTACTGAACATATTTTTGGCCCAAGAGTCCTTAAACAATAACTTACTATACATACTGATTGACTTCCCTTCTGATTCCCATAGCCAAAAATTCCACAAAAGGCATTTTTTTCTTTCCTTTTTTTTTTGTTTAAATGTTATGGCTGTACAAAAGTCCATATTTGACCTACTGAACATATTTTTTGTCCAAGAGTGCTTAAACACTAACTTACTATACATACTCATTGACTTCCCTTCTGGTTCCCAATACCAGGCAAAAGATCCAGAAAAGTTTTTTTTAAGGTTTTTTTTTTTACATTGTATGGCTGCACAGAAGTCCATATTTGACCTACTGAACATATTTTTGGCCCAAGAGTCTTTAAACACTAACTTACTATACATACTCATTGACTTCCCTTCTGATTTCCATACTAGACAGAAGTTCCACAAAAGGCTTTTTTTCATTTTTTTTTTTCATTTTCTTTTTTTTTTTTTGTGTTACATGTTATGGCTGTACAGAAGTCCATATTTGACCTACTGAACATATTTTTGGCCCAAGAGTCCTTAAACAATAACTTACTATACATACTGATTGACTTCCCTTCTGATTCCCATAGCCAAAAATTCCACAAAAGGCATTTTTTTCTTTCTTTTTTTGTTTGTTTAAATGTTATGGCTGTACAGAAGTCCATATTTGACGAACAGAACATATTTTTGGCCCAAGAGTCCTTAAACACTAACTTACTATACATACTCATTGACTTCCCATCTGATTCCCATACTAGCCAAAAGATCCACAAAAGGTTTTTTTTCTTACTTTTTTTTTTTTATTTTTATTTTTTATTTTTTACATGTTATGGCTGTACAGAAGTCCATATTTGACCTACTGAACATATTTTTGGCCCAAGAGTCTTTAAACACTAATTTACTATACATACTCATTGACTTCCCTTCTGATTCCCATAGCCAAAAGTTCCACAAAAGTCTTTTTTTTCTTTCTTTTTTTTAATTTAAATGTTATGGCTGGACAGAAGTCCATATTTGACGAACAGAACACATTTTTGGCCCAAGAGTCCTTAAACACTAACTTATTATACATACTCATTGACTTCCCTTCTGATTCCCATAGCCAAAAGTGCCACAAAAGCCTTTTTTTTCTTTCCTTTTTTTCTTTTTTTTTTTTTTTTTTTTTTACATATTATGGCTGTACAGAAGTCCATATTTGACCTACTGAACATATTTTTGGCCCAAGAGTCCTTAAACACTAACTTACTATACATACTCATTGACTTCCTTTCTGATTCCCATAGACAAAAGTTCCACAAAAGGCTTTTTTTTCTTTCTTTTTTTGTTTGTTTAAATGTTATGGCTGTACAGAAGTCCATATTTGACGAACAGAACATATTTTTGGCCCAAGAGTCCTTAAACACTAACTTACTATACATACTCATTGACTTCCCATCTGATTCCCATACTAGCCAAAAGTTCCACAAAAGGTTTTTTTTCTTACTTTTTTTTTTTTCTTTTTTTTTTTTTTTTTTTACATGTTATGGCTGTACAGAAGTCCATATTTGACCTACTGAACATATTTTTGGCCCAAGAGTCTTTAAACACTAATTTACTATACATACTCATTGACTTCCCTTCTGATTCCCATAGCCAAAAGTTCCACAAAAGGCTTTTTTTTTTTTTTTTTTTTTTTTTACATGTTATGGCTGTACAGAAGTCCATATTTGACGAACAGAACATATTTTTGGCCCAAGAGTCCTTAAACACTAACTTACTATACATACTCATTGACTTCCCATCTGATTCCCATAGCCAAAAGTGACACAAAAGCCTTTTTTTTCTTTCCTTTTTTTCTTTTTCTTTGTTTTTTTTTTTTTTTTTTACATATTACGGCTGTACAGAAGTCCATATTTGACCTACTGAACATATTTTTGGCCCAAGAGTCCTCAAACACTAACTTACTATACATACTCATTGACTTCCCTTCTGATTCCCATAGCCAAAAGTTCCACAAAAGGCTTTTTTTTCTTTCTTTTTTTTTTTTTTTTTGCATGTTATGGCTGTACAGAAGTCCATATTTGACGAACAGAACATATTTTTGGCCCAAGAGTCCTTAAACAATAACTTACTATACATACTGATTGACTTCCCTTCTGATTCCCATAGCCAAAAATTCCACAAAAGGCATTTTTTTCTTTCTTTTTTTGTTTGTTTAAATGTTATGGCTGTACAGAAGTCCATATTTGACGAACAGAACATATTTTTGGCCCAAGAGTCCTTAAACACTAACTTACTATACATACTCATTGACTTCCCATCTGATTCCCATACTAGCCAAAAGTTCCACAAAAGGTTTTTTTTCTTACTTTTTTCTTTTTCTTTTTTTTTCTTTTTTTTTACATGTTATGGCTGTACAGAAGTCCATATTTGACCTACTGAACATATTTTTGGCCCAAGAGTCCTTAAACAATAACTTACTATACATACTGATTGACTTCCCTTCTGATTTCCATACTAGACAGAAGTTCCACAAAAGGCTTTTTTTCATTTTTTTTTTTTTTTTTTTACATGTTATGGCTGTACAGAAGTCCATATTTGACGAATATAACATATTGTTGGCCCAAGAGTCCTTAAACTAACTTACTATACATACTCATTGACTTCCTTTCTGATTCCCATAGCCAAAAGTTCCACAAAAGGCTTTTTTTTTCTTTCCTTTTTTTTTTGTTTAAATGTTATGGCTGTACAGAAGTCCATATTTGACCTACTGAACATATTTTTTGTCCAAGAATGCTTAAACACTAACTTACTATACATACTCATTGACTTCCCTTCTGGTTCCCAATACCAGGCAAAAGATCCAGAAAAGTTTTTTTTAAGTTTTTTTTTTTTACATTGTATGGCTGTACAGAAGTCCATATTTGACCTACTGAACATATTTTTGGCCCAAGAGTCCTTAAACAATAACTTACTATACATACTGATTGACTTCCCTTCTGATTTCCATACTAGACAGAAGTTCCACAAAAGGCTTTTTTTTCATTTTCTTTTTTTTCTTTTTCTTTTTCTTTTTTTTTTTTTTTTTTACATGTTATGGCTGTACAGAAGTCCATATTTGACGAATATAACATATTGTTGGCCCAAGAGTCCTTAAACTAACTTACTATACATACTCATTGACTTCCTTTCTGATTCCCATAGCCAAAAGTTCCACAAAAGGCTTTTTTTTTCTTTCCTTTTTTTTTTGTTTAAATGTTATGGCTGTACAGAAGTCCATATTTGACCTACTGAACATATTTTTTGTCCAAGAGTGCTTAAACACTAACTTACTATACATACTCATTGACTTCCCTTCTGGTTCCCAATACCAGGCAAAAGATCCAGAAAAGTTTTTTTTAAGGTTTTTTTTTTTACATTGTATGGCTGCACAGAAGTCCATATTTGACCTACTGAACATATTTTTGGCCCAAGAGTCTTTAAACACTAACTTACTATACATACTCATTGACTTCCCTTCTGATTTCCATACTAGACAGAAGTTCCACAAAAGGCTTTTTTTCATTTTTTTTTTTCATTTTCTTCTTTTTTTTTTTTGTTACATTTTATGGCTGTACAGAAGTCCATATTTGACCTACTGAACATATTTTTGGCCCAAGAGTCCTTAAACAATAACTTACTATACATACTGATTGACTTCCCTTCTGATTCCCATAGCCAAAAATTCCACAAAAGGCATTTTTTTCTTTCTTTTTTTGTTTGTTTAAATGTTATGGCTGTACAGAAGTCCATATTTGACGAACAGAACATATTTTTGGCCCAAGAGTCCTTAAACACTAACTTACTATACATACTCATTGACTTCCCATCTGATTCCCATACTAGCCAAAAGTTCCACAAAAGGTTTTTTTTCTTACTTTTTTTTTTTTCCTTTTTTTTTTTTTTTTTTTACATGTTATGGCTGTACAGAAGTCCATATTTGACCTACTGAACATATTTTTGGCCCAAGAGTCTTTAAACACTAATTTACTATACATACTCATTGACTTCCCTTCTGATTCCCATAGCCAAAAGTTCCACAAAAGTCTTTTTTTTCTTTCTTTTTTTTAATTTAAATGTTATGGCTGGACAGAAGTCCATATTTGACGAACAGAACACATTTTTGGCCCAAGAGTCCTTAAACACTAACTTACTATACATACTCATTGACTTCCCATCTGATTCCCATACTAGCCAAAAGTTCCACAAAAGGTTTTTTTTCTTACTTTTTTTTTTTTTTTTTTTTTTTTTTTTTTTACATGTTATGGCTGTACAGAAGTCCATATTTGACCTACTGAACATATTTTTGGCCCAAGAGTCTTTAAACACTAATTTACTATACATACTCATTGACTTCCCTTCTGATTCCCATAGCCAAAAGTTCCACAAAAGGCTTTTTTTTTTTTTTTTTTTTTTTTACATGTTATGGCTGTACAGAAGTCCATATTTGACGAACAGAACATATTTTTGGCCCAAGAGTCCTTAAACACTAACTTACTATACATACTCATTGACTTCCCATCTGATTCCCATAGCCAAAAGTGACACAAAAGCCTTTTTTTTCTTTCCTTTTTTTCTTTTTCTTTGTTTTTTTTTATTTTTTTTACATATTATGGCTGTACAGAAGTCCATATTTGACCTACTGAACATATTTTTGGCCCAAGAGTCTTTAAACACTAATTTACTATACATACTCATTGACTTCCCTTCTGATTCCCATAGCCAAAAGTTCCACAAAAGTCTTTTTTTTCTTTCTTTTTTTTGTGTAAATGTTATGGCTGGACAGAAGTCCATATTTGACGAACAGAACACATTTTTGGCCCAAGAGTCCTTAAACACTAACTTACTATAAATACTCATTGACTTCCCTTCTGATTCCCAATACTAGCCAAAAGTTCCACAAAAGGTTTTCTTAAAATGTTTTTTTATTTATTTATTTATTTTCTTACATTGTATGGCTGTAAAGAAGTCTATATTTGACGAACAGAACATATTTTTGGCCCAAGAGTCCTTAAACAATAACTTACTATACATACTCATTGACTTCCGTTCTGATTCCCATACTAGCCAAAATTTCCACAAAAGGTTTTTTTTCTTTCTTTTTTCTTTTTTTTTTTACATGTTATGGCTGTACAGAAGTCCATATTTGACGAATATAACATATTGTTGGCCCAAGAGTCCTTAAACTAACACTATACATACTCATTGACTTCCTTTCTGATTCCCATAGCCAAAAGTTCCACAAAAGGCTTTTTTTTTCTTTCCTTTTTTTTTTGTTTAAATGTTATGGCTGTACAGAAGTCCATATTTGACGAACAGAACATATTTTTGGCCCAAGAGTCCTTAAACACTAACTTACTATACATACTCATTGACTTCCCATCTGATTCCCATAGCCAAAAGTGACACAAAAGCCTTTTTTTTCTTTCCTTTTTTTCTTTTTCTTTGTTTTTTTTTTTTTTTTTTACATATTATGGCTGTACAGAAGTCCATATTTGACCTACTGAACATATTTTTGGCCCAAGAGTCTTTAAACACTAATTTACTATACATACTCATTGACTTCCCTTCTGATTCCCATAGCCAAAAGTTCCACAAAAGTCTTTTTTTTCTTTCTTTTTTTTGTGTAAATGTTATGGCTGGACAGAAGTCCATATTTGACGAACAGAACACATTTTTGGCCCAAGAGTCCTTAAACACTAACTTACTATAAATACTCATTGACTTCCCTTCTGATTCCCAATACTAGCCAAAAGTTCCACAAAAGGTTTTCTTAAAATGTTTTTTTATTTATTTATTTATTTTCTTACATTGTATGGCTGTAAAGAAGTCTATATTTGACGAACAGAACATATTTTTGGCCCAAGAGTCCTTAAACAATAACTTACTATACATACTCATTGACTTCCGTTCTGATTCCCATACTAGCCAAAATTTCCACAAAAGGTTTTTTTTCTTTCTTTTTTCTTTTTTTTTTTACATGTTATGGCTGTACAGAAGTCCATATTTGACGAATATAACATATTGTTGGCCCAAGAGTCCTTAAACTAACTTACTATACATACTCATTGACTTCCTTTCTGATTCCCATAGCCAAAAGTTCCACAAAAGGCTTTTTTTTTCTTTCCTTTTTTTTTTGTTTAAATGTTATGGCTGTACAGAAGTCCATATTTGACCTACTGAACATATTTTTTGTCCAAGAATGCTTAAACACTAACTTACTATACATACTCATTGACTTCCCTTCTGGTTCCCAATACCAGGCAAAAGATCCAGAAAAGTTTTTTTTAAGGTTTTTTTTTTTACATTGTATGGCTGTACAGAAGTCCATATTTGACCTACTGAACATATTTTTGGCCCAAGAGTCCTTAAACAATAACTTACTATACATACTGATTGACTTCCCTTCTGATTTCCATACTAGACAGAAGTTCCACAAAAGGCTTTTTTTTCATTTTCTTTTTTTTCTTTTTCATTTTCTTTTTTTTTTTTTTTTGTTACATGTTATGGCTGTACAGAAGTCCATATTTGACCTACTGAACATATTTTTGGCCCAAGAGTCCTTAAACAATAACTTACTATACATACTGATTGACTTCCCTTCTGATTCCCATAGCCAAAAATTCCACAAAAGGCATTTTTTTCTTTCTTTTTTTGTTTGTTTAAATGTTATGGCTGTACAGAAGTCCATATTTGACGAACAGAACATATTTTTGGCCCAAGAGTCCTTAAACACTAACTTACTATACATACTCATTGACTTCCCATCTGATTCCCATACTAGCCAAAAGTTCCACAAAAGGTTTTTTTTCTTACTTTTTTTTTTTTTTCTTTTTTTTTTTTTTTTTTTACATGTTATGGCTGTACAGAAGTCCATATTTGACCTACTGAACATATTTTTGGCCCAAGAGTCTTTAAACACTAATTTACTATACATACTCATTGACTTCCCTTCTGATTCCCATAGCCAAAAGTTCCACAAAAGTCTTTTTTTTCTTTCTTTTTTTTAATTTAAATGTTATGGCTGGACAGAAGTCCATATTTGACGAACAGAACACATTTTTGGCCCAAGAGTCCTTAAACACTAACTTACTATACATACTCATTGACTTCCCATCTGATTCCCATACTAGCCAAAAGTTCCACAAAAGGTTTTTTTTCTTACTTTTTTTTTTTTCTTTTTTTTTTTTTTTTTTTTACATGTTATGGCTGTACAGAAGTCCATATTTGACGAACAGAACATATTTTTGGCCCAAGAGTCCTTAAACACTAACTTACTATACATACTCATTGACTTCCCATCTGATTCCCATAGCCAAAAGTGACACAAAAGCCTTTTTTTTCTTTCCTTTTTTTCTTTTTCTTTGTTTTTTTTTTTTTTTTTACATATTATGGCTGTACAGAAGTCCATATTTGACCTACTGAACATATTTTTGGCCCAAGAGTCTTTAAACACTAATTTACTATACATACTCATTGACTTCCCTTCTGATTCCCATAGCCAAAAGTTCCACAAAAGTCTTTTTTTTCTTTCTTTTTTTTGTGTAAATGTTATGGCTGGACAGAAGTCCATATTTGACGAACAGAACACATTTTTGGCCCAAGAGTCCTTAAACACTAACTTACTATACATACTCATTGACTTCCCTTCTGATTTCCATACTAGACAGAAGTTCCACAAAAGGCTTTTTTTCATTTTTTTTTTCATTTCATTTTCTTTTTTTTTTTTTTTGTTACATGTTATGGCTGTACAGAAGTCCATATTTGACCTACTGAACATATTTTTGGCCCAAGAGTCCTTAAACAATAACTTACTATACATACTGATTGACTTTCCTTCTGATTCCCCTAGCCAAAAGTTCCACAAAAGGCTTTTTTCTCTTTCCTTTTTTTCTTTTTTTTTTTTTTCTTTTCTTTTTTTTACATGTTATGGCTGTACAGAAGTCCATATTTGACGAATAAAACGTCTCGGTTACGTATGGTAACCCTCGTTCCCTGAAGGAGGGAACGGAGACGTACGTCGGACGTCACCGACGAATTGGGATCACTTCAGGGAGCCCCTATCAGCTTCGAGATATAGAGAACCGGCCAATGACTATTGGCGTGCGAGATTTGCATCTCGCGCTCCGCCCCGCAGCGCGGGTATAAAGCGGAAGCGAATGCAGCGCACTGTTGTTTTTCACTGAGGAGCCGAACTAGTGACTCGGCCATGCAGTGATGGTACAGCAACTGTGGCGACGGGACGTACGTCTCCGTTCCCTCCTTCAGGGAACGAGGGTTACCATACGTAACCGAGACGTTCCCTTTCAGTCGGTCACGTTCGACGTACGTCGGACGTCACCGACGAATTGGGATCCCTTTGGAAAACGCCACAGTTACTACCACTTCCAGCGCCCAGCGAGAGCCCTTCAGACCCCGTCTGTTCCGGGCGGGAAATTCACGCAGGGAAGTCACACTGCTGTTCCGCAAGACCCACTACAGCAGACTATTGGATAACGCTGGGAAAGCGTGCCCAGAGGGACGCTGCGGAAGCCACATCATGCCCGAAGGGAGTTACCATGTGGAAAATACACGTATGGACTGGCCGTGGGCAGTGCAACATACGGAGTCCCAGGGGTGGCCCCGGCCAAACCGGCGGGGGAACAACACCTAACTGAGACGGCAGAGAGCTCTGCCGAGGGAAAGACACGGGCTCGCCGTAGGGAGCCGTACCGTGGAAGAATACACATATGGGACCGCCGTGGGGGTCACAACATATGGAACCCAGCCTAACACAAGTTCCACCAATGCATACGAGTGTTAGACCTGGCGTCGGACGCTCCGCCACATCCGACTGCCACGGGTTGCGGAGGACTCAACAGGGTTCGCCGTTCTGGGGAACTCGACTGGAGCATATAAGCGCACGTATCCGTTCCACAGGGAAGGGAGTGGCGCAGCAAGCCGACACTTAGAACGGGCACTTCGGTGTTACTGACTATGGGAAGCGAGCACACAGGAAGATACCGGCTCTACACGGAGGCTATAAAATCTAGCGAACGTGTTAGGTGTCGCCCAGCCCGCAGCTCTACAAATATCTGTCAGCGAGGCGCCACGAGCCAGCGCCCAGGAAGAAGCTACACCCCTAGTGGAGTGGGCTCTTAACCCGAGCGGGCAGGGCACGTCTTGGGTTTGGTACGCCAAGACGATGGCATCCACTATCCAGTGGGCCATCCTCTGCTTGGAGACAGCCTTTCCCTTCTGCTGGCCTCCATAACAGACGAAGAGCTGCTCTGAGGTCCTGAAGCTTTGAGTTCTGTCCACGTAAGTCCGGAGAGCGCGGACTGGACAGAGAAAAGCTAGGGCTGGGTCTGCCTCCTCCGAAGGCAGCGCTTGCAGGCTCACCACCTGGTCCCGGAAGGGAATGGTGGGAACCTTGGGCACATATCCGGGCCGGGGTCTCAGGATTACATGAGAGTTACCGGGCCCGAATTCCAGGCACGATTCGTCGACCGAAAATGCCTGCAGGTCCCCTACCCTCTTGATAGAGGCCAATGCAGTCAGGAGTACTGTCTTCAGAGACAGGATTTTTAACTCGACTGACTGCAAAGGCTCAAAGGGCGCCCTCTGCAGTGCGGTTAGCACCAGAGTTAAGTCCCAAGAGGGTATAGAGGGAGAGCGAGGCGGTTTTAGTCTCCTCGCCCCCCTCAGGAACCTGACGATCAGATCGTGCTTCCCTAGAGACTTACCACCTACCATGTCATGATTAGCGGCGATAGCGGCAACATAGACTTTGAGGGTGGAGGGAGACAGCCTTCGCTCCAACCCATCCTGTAGGAAGGAAAGCACGGAACCGATCGAACATCTCCGGGGGTCTTCTCGGCGAGAAGAGCACCAGCCGACGAACAGGTTCCACTTCAACGCATAGAGGCGCCTCGTAGAGGGAGCTCTAGCGGAAGTGATGGTGTCTACCACAGCCTGTGGTAGGCCACCTAGAACCTCCGCGTCCCGTCCAGGGACCAGACATGGAGTTTCCAGAGGTCCGGACGCGGGTGCCATAGGGTGCCCCGTCTCTGAGTCAGGAGGTCCTTCCTCAGAGGAATGGGCCAGGGAGGTGCTGTCGCGAGAAGCACTAGTTCCGGGAACCAAGTCCGGTTGGGCCAATACGGAGCGACCAACAGGACTTGCTCCTCGTCCTCCCTGACCTTGCACAGAGTGTGTGCGAGAAGGCTCACTGGGGGAAACGCATACTTGCGTAGGCCCCGGGGCCAGCTGTGTGCCAGCGCATCCGAGCCGAGGGTCCCCTCGGTCAGGGAATAAAACAACTGGCAGTGGGTCGTGTCCGGGGCGGCAAACAGGTCTACCTGTGCGGTCCCGAAGCGACTCCAGATCTGCTGGACCACCTGGGGATGGAGTCTCCACTCTCCGGGGAGCACTGGCTGTCGTGAGAGCTCGTCGGCCGCACGATTGAGCAGGCCCGGAATGTGAATGGCACGAAGCGACCTCAGATGCTTCTGACTCCATAGGAGGAGATGGCGGGCGAGTTGTGACATGCGACGGGAGCGTAGACCACCCTGTTTGTTGATGTACGCAACGGCCGCAGTGTTGTCCGTACGGACCAGAACGTGCTTGCCTAGTAGCGGCGTTTTGAAGCGGCCCAGCGCAAGACGAACTGCTAACAACTCGAGGCAATTGATATGCCATTGCAGTTGAGGCCCCGTCCACAGACCCGAAACTGCAAGCCCGTTGTACGTGGCACCCCAGCCGGTGGATGAGGCATCCGTGGAGACAACAGCATGCCTGGACACTTGTTCTAGGGGAACTCCTGCCCGTAGAAATGAAGGGTCTGACCACGGGCTGAAGGTTTGGCGGCACCTCGGAGTCACAGGGACACGGAGGGATCCGCTGTGCCACGCCCATCTCGGGACTCGGTCGTGTAGCCAGCGTTGAAGCGGTCTCATATGAAGCAACCCGAGCGGCGTTACTGCGGCTGCGGATGCCATATGCCCCAGGAGCCTCTGAAAATGTTTCAGTGGTACCGCTGTCCTGCATTTGAACGAATTCAAGCAGTTCAACACCGACTGGACGCGCTCCTCGGTGAGGCGCGCTGTCAGGCCGACCGAATCCAGCTCCATACCGAGAAAAGAGATCCTCTGCGTGGGGCAGAGTTTGCTCTTTTCCCAGTTGACCCGAAGACCCAACCGGCTGAGGTGACTGAGCACCATGTCCCTGTGTTCGCACAACTGTTCTCGCGACTGGGCAAGGATCAGCCAGTCGTCGAGATAGTTGAGGATGCGAACTCCACGCTCTCTCATGGGAGCAATGGCCGCCTCCGCGACTTTCGTGAAGACACGGGGCGACAGGGCTAGCCCGAAGGGTAGGACTTTGTACTGATATGCTCGTCCGTCGAACGCAAAGCGTAAAAACGGTCTGTGTCGAGGGAGAATCGAAACATGAAAGTACGCGTCCTTCAGTTGTGACATGCGACGGGAGCGTAGACCACCCTGTTTGTTGATGTACGCAACGGCCGCAGTGTTGTCCGTACGGACCAGAACGTGCTTGCCTAGTAGCGGCGTTTTGAAGCGGCCCAGCGCAAGACGAACTGCTAACAACTCGAGGCAATTGATATGCCATTGCAGTTGAGGCCCCGTCCACAGACCCGAAACTGCAAGCCCGTTGTACGTGGCACCCCAGCCGGTGGATGAGGCATCCGTGGAGACAACAGCATGCCTGGACACTTGTTCTAGGGGAACTCCTGCCCGTAGAAATGAAGGGTCTGACCACGGGCTGAAGGTTTGGCGGCACCTCGGAGTCACAGGGACACGGAGGGATCCGCTGTGCCACGCCCATCTCGGGACTCGGTCGTGTAGCCAGCGTTGAAGCGGTCTCATATGAAGCAACCCGAGCGGCGTTACTGCGGCTGCGGATGCCATATGCCCCAGGAGCCTCTGAAAATGTTTCAGTGGTACCGCTGTCCTGCATTTGAACGAATTCAAGCAGTTCAACACCGACTGGACGCGCTCCTCGGTGAGGCGCGCTGTCAGGCCGACCGAATCCAGCTCCATACCGAGAAAAGAGATCCTCTGCGTGGGGCAGAGTTTGCTCTTTTCCCAGTTGACCCGAAGACCCAACCGGCTGAGGTGACTGAGCACCATGTCCCTGTGTTCGCACAACTGTTCTCGCGACTGGGCAAGGATCAGCCAGTCGTCGAGATAGTTGAGGATGCGAACTCCACGCTCTCTCATGGGAGCAATGGCCGCCTCCGCGACTTTCGTGAAGACACGGGGCGACAGGGCTAGCCCGAAGGGTAGGACTTTGTACTGATATGCTCGTCCGTCGAACGCAAAGCGTAAAAACGGTCTGTGTCGAGGGAGAATCGAAACATGAAAGTACGCGTCCTTCAGGTCGATTGCTGCAAACCAATCTTGGGGACGGATGCACCTGAAGATGCGTTTCTGCGTTAGCATTCTGAACGGTAGCCTGTGAAGGGACCGGTTCAGGAATCGCAGATCCAAGATCGGCCGTAACCCGCCGCCTTTCTTGGGTACAATGAAGTACGGGCTGTAGAAGCCGGTCTTCATATCGGCTGGAGGGACCGGCTCTATCGCGTCCTTCGCCAGTAGGACTGCGATCTCCGCCTGAAGCACAGGGGCATTCTCCTTCGACACAGAGGTGAAGTGAACGCCCCTGAACTTGGGGGGACGCCGGGCGAACTGAATCGCATAGCCGAGTCTGATGGTACGGATGAGCCAGCGAGACGGGCTGGGGAGCGCTAGCCAGGCTCCCAGCGACCGTACAAGCGGGACCATCGGCACCACAGACGTACCCGCAGCGGGGCAGCGAAGCGGTATGCAGGGACCCGACTCGGACGGCATGAGAGCGGCCCGAAGTGGGGTCTGAGTGAACTGCGTAACACTTACCTGCTTCCGCTGAGGGGGTGTGCGAGTGTGAGAAGGCCGCTTGTGTGCGTCCCCACAGCCGGCACCCCCTGCTGGCGATTGGAGAGGCGCCTGAGGGTGACAAGGCATGGGAGCGTCGAACACCGCCAAGCGCGCTCTCTTGGCACCCAGAGATTTTGGAAACTGCTCTTTCTTTGAAAATAGCAGTTTTAAACTGTTGCTGTGAAAACAGCAGTTGGTTTCTGCTTCCAGCAGCGGTGAGCCCGCGGTCGCGCTGTTTTGTGCCGTCTGACCAGCACAGAACGATCCTCAGTCCGATTCTCTCTCTCTCTCTCTCTTGCTGAATGCAGGCAGTCTATGCTTCATCAACGCCGTTCGGCTCCGAAGTGAATGACAACAGTGCGCTGCATTCGCTTCCGCTTTATACCCGCGCTGCGGGGCGGAGCGCGAGATGCAAATCTCGCACGCCAATAGTCATTGGCCGGTTCTCTATATCTCGAAGCTGATAGGGGCTCCCTGAAGTGATCCCAATTCGTCGGTGACGTCCGACGTACGTCGAACGTGACCGACTGAAAGGGAACATATTTTTGGCCCAAGAGTCCTTAAACACTAACTTACTATACATACTCATTGACTTCCCATCTGATTCCCATACTAGCCAAAAGTTCCACAAAAGTCTTTTTTTTCTTTCTTTTTTTTTATTTAAATGTTATGGCTGGACAGAAGTCCATATTTGACGAACAGAACACATTTTTGGCCCAAGAGTCCTTAAACACTAACTTACTATACATACTCATTGACTTCCCTTCTGATTCCCATAGCCAAAAGTTCCACAAAAGGCTTTTTTTTCTTTCTATTTTTTTTTTTTTTTGCATGTTATGGCTGTACAGAAGTCCATATTTGACGAACAGAACATATTTTTGGCCCAAGAGTCCTTAAACACTAACTTACTATACATACTCATTGACTTCCTATCTGATTACCATACTAGCCAAAAGTTCCACAAAGGGTTTTTTTTCTTTCTTTTTTTTTTTTTTTTTTTTTTTCTTTTTACATATTATGGCTGTACAGAAGTCCATATTTGACCTACTGAACATATTTTTGGCCCAAGAGTCTTTAAACACTAATTTACTATACATACTCATTGACTTCCCTTCTGATTCCCATAGCCAAAAGTTCCACAAAAGTCTTTTTTTTCTTTCTTTTTTTTGTGTAAATGTTATGGCTGGACAGAAGTCCATATTTGACGAACAGAACACATTTTTGGCCCAAGAGTCCTTAAACACTAACTTACTATACATACTCATTGACTTCCCTTCTGATTCCCAATACTAGCCAAAAGTTCCACAAAAGGTTTTCTTAAAATGTTTTTTTATTTATTTATTTATTTATTTTACATTGTATGGCTGTAAAGAAGTCTATATTTGACGAACAGAACATATTTTTGGCCAAAGAGTCCTTAAACAATAACTTACTATACATACTCATTGACTTCCGTTCTGATTCCCATACTAGCCAAAATTTCCACAAAAGGTTTTTTTTCTTTCTTTTTTCTTTTTTTTTTTACATGTTATGGCTGTACAGAAGTCCATATTTGACGAATATAACATATTGTTGGCCCAAGAGTCCTTAAACTAACTTACTATACATACTCATTGACTTCCTTTCTGATTCCCATAGCCAAAAGTTCCACAAAAGGCTTTTTTTTTCTTTCCTTTTTTTTTTGTTTAAATGTTATGGCTGTACAGAAGTCCATATTTGACCTACTGAACATATTTTTTGTCCAAGAATGCTTAAACACTAACTTACTATACATACTCATTGACTTCCCTTCTGGTTCCCAATACCAGGCAAAAGATCCAGAAAAGTTTTTTTTAAGGTTTTTTTTTTTACATTGTATGGCTGTACAGAAGTCCATATTTGACCTACTGAACATATTTTTGGCCCAAGAGTCCTTAAACAATAACTTACTATACATACTGATTGACTTCCCTTCTGATTTCCATACTAGACAGAAGTTCCACAAAAGGCTTTTTTTTCATTTTCTTTTTTTTCTTTTTCTTTTTCTTTTTTTTTTTTTTTTTTTACATGTTATGGCTGTACAGAAGTCCATATTTGACGAATATAACATATTGTTGGCCCAAGAGTCCTTAAACTAACTTACTATACATACTCATTGACTTCCTTTCTGATTCCCATAGCCAAAAGTTCCACAAAAGGCTTTTTTTTTCTTTCCTTTTTTTTTTGTTTAAATGTTATGGCTGTACAGAAGTCCATATTTGACCTACTGAACATATTTTTTGTCCAAGAGTGCTTAAACACTAACTTACTATACATACTCATTGACTTCCCTTCTGGTTCCCAATACCAGGCAAAAGATCCAGAAAAGTTTTTTTAAAGTTTTTTTTTTTTACATTGTATGGCTGCACAGAAGTCCATATTTGACCTACTGAACATATTTTTGGCCCAAGAGTCTTTAAACACTAACTTACTATACATACTCATTGACTTCCCTTCTGATTTCCATACTAGACAGAAGTTCCACAAAAGGCTTTTTTTCATTTTTTTTTTTCATTTTCTTTTTTTTTTTTTTTTGTTACATGTTATGGCTGTACAGAAGTCCATATTTGACCTACTGAACATATTTTTGGCCCAAGAGTCCTTAAACAATAACTTACTATACATACTGATTGACTTCCCTTCTGATTCCCATAGCCAAAAATTCCACAAAAGGCATTTTTTTCTTTCTTTTTTTGTTTGTTTAAATGTTATGGCTGTACAGAAGTCCATATTTGACCTACTGAACATATTTTTGGCCCAAGAGTCTTTAAACACTAATTTACTATACATACTCATTGACTTCCCTTCTGATTCCCATAGCCAAAAGTTCCACAAAAGTCTTTTTTTTCTTTCTTTTTTTTAATTTAAATGTTATGGCTGGACAGAAGTCCATATTTGACGAACAGAACACATTTTTGGCCCAAGAGTCCTTAAACACTAACTTATTATACATACTCATTGACTTCCCTTCTGATTCCCATAGCCAAAAGTGCCACAAAAGCCTTTTTTTTCTTTCCTTTTTTTCTTTTTCTTTTTCTTTGTTTTTTTTTTTTTTTTTTACATATTATGGCTGTACAGAAGTCCATATTTGACCTACTGAACATATTTTTGGCCCAAGAGTCCTTAAACACTAACTTACTATACATACTCATTGACTTCCCTTCTGATTCCCATAGCCAAAAGTTCCACAAAAGGCTTTTTTTTCTTTCTTTTTTTGTTTGTTTAAATGTTATGGCTGTACAGAAGTCCATATTTGACGAACAGAACATATTTTTGGCCCAAGAGTCCTTAAACACTAACTTACTATACATACTCATTGACTTCCCATCTGATTCCCATACTAGCCAAAAGTTCCACAAAAGGTTTTTTTTCTTACTTTTTTTTTTTTCTTTTTTTTTTTTTTTTTTTACATGTTATGGCTGTACAGAAGTCCATATTTGACCTACTGAACATATTTTTGGCCCAAGAGTCTTTAAACACTAATTTACTATACATACTCATTGACTTCCCTTCTGATTCCCATAGCCAAAAGTTCCACAAAAGTCTTTTTTTTCTTTCTTTTTTTTAATTTAAATGTTATGGCTGGACAGAAGTCCATATTTGACGAACAGAACACATTTTTGGCCCAAGAGTCCTTAAACACTAACTTATTATACATACTCATTGACTTCCCTTCTGATTCCCATAGCCAAAAGTGCCACAAAAGCCTTTTTTTTCTTTCCTTTTTTTCTTTTTCTTTGTTTTTTTTTTTTTTTTACATATTATGGCTGTACAGAAGTCCATATTTGACCTACTGAACATATTTTTGGCCCAAGAGTCCTTAAACACTAACTTACTATACATACTCATTGACTTCCCTTCTGATTCCCATAGCCAAAAGTTCCACAAAAGGCTTTTTTTTCTTTCTTTTTTTGTTTGTTTAAATGTTATGGCTGTACAGAAGTCCATATTTGACGAACAGAACATATTTTTGGCCCAAGAGTCCTTAAACACTAACTTACTATACATACTCATTGACTTCCCATCTGATTCCCATACTAGCCAAAAGTTCCACAAAAGGTTTTTTTTCTTACTTTTTTTTT
This sequence comes from Rhinogobio ventralis, assembly GCA_039654625.1. NCBI lineage: Eukaryota > Metazoa > Chordata > Actinopteri > Cypriniformes > Gobionidae > Rhinogobio > Rhinogobio ventralis. Next base: position 25,420,628 of record CM077216.1, read on the forward strand.
TTTCTTTTTTTTTTTTTTTTTTACATGTTATGGCTGTACAGAAGTCCATATTTGACCTACTGAACATATTTTTGGCCCAAGAGTCTTTAAACACTAATTTACTATACATACTCATTGACTTCCCTTCTGATTCCCATAGCCAAAAGTTCCACAAAAGTCTTTTTTTTCTTTCTTTTTTTTAATTTAAATGTTATGGCTGGACAGAAGTCCATATTTGACGAACAGAACACATTTTTGGCCCAAGAGTCCTTAAACACTAACTTATTATACATACTCATTGACTTCCCTTCTGATTCCCATAGCCAAAAGTGCCACAAAAGCCTTTTTTTTCTTTCCTTTTTTTCTTTTTCTTTGTTTTTTTTTTTTTTTTACATATTATGGCTGTACAGAAGTCCATATTTGACCTACTGAACATATTTTTGGCCCAAGAGTCCTTAAACACTAACTTACTATACATACTCATTGACTTCCCTTCTGATTCCCATAGCCAAAAGTTCCACAAAAGGCTTTTTTTTCTTTCTTTTTTTGTTTGTTTAAATGTTATGGCTGTACAGAAGTCCATATTTGACGAACAGAACATATTTTTGGCCCAAGAGTCCTTAAACACTAACTTACTATACATACTCATTGACTTCCCATCTGATTCCCATACTAGCCAAAAGTTCCACAAAAGGTTTTTTTTCTTACTTTTTTTTTTTTCTTTTTTTTTTTTTTTTTTTACATGTTATGGCTGTACAGAAGTCCATATTTGACCTACTGAACATATTTTTGGCCCAAGAGTCTTTAAACACTAATTTACTATACATACTCATTGACTTCCCTTCTGATTCCCATAGCCAAAAGTTCCACAAAAGGCTTTTTTTTTTTTTTTTTTTTTTTTTACATGTTATGGCTGTACAGAAGTCCATATTTGACGAACAGAACATATTTTTGGCCCAAGAGTCTTTAAACACTAATTTACTATACATACTCATTGACTTCCCTTCTGATTCCCATAGCCAAAAGTTCCACAAAAGTCTTTTTTTTCTTTCTTTTTTTTGTGTAAATGTTATGGCTGGACAGAAGTCCATATTTGACGAACAGAACACATTTTTGGCCCAAGAGTCCTTAAACACTAACTTACTATACATACTCATTGACTTCCCTTCTGATTTCCATACTAGACAGAAGTTCCACAAAAGGCTTTTTTTCATTTTTTTTTTCATTTCATTTTCTTTTTTTTTTTTTTTGTTACATGTTATGGCTGTACAGAAGTCCATATTTGACCTACTGAACATATTTTTGGCCCAAGAGTCCTTAAACAATAACTTACTATACATACTGATTGACTTTCCTTCTGATTCCCATAGCCAAAAGTTCCACAAAAGGCTTTTTTCTCTTTCCTTTTTTTCTTTTTTTTTTTTTTCTTTTCTTTTTTTTACATGTTATGGCTGTACAGAAGTCCATATTTGACGAATAAAACATATTTTTGGCCCAAGAGTCCTTAAACACTAACTTACTATACATTCTCATTGACTTCCCATCTGATTCCCATACTAGCCAAAAGTTCCACAAAAGTCTTTTTTTTCTTTCTTTTTTTTTATTTAAATGTTATGGCTGGACAGAAGTCCATATTTGACGAACAGAACACATTTTTGGCCCAAGAGTCCTTAAACACTAACTTACTATACATACTCATTGACTTCCCTTCTGATTCCCATAGCCAAAAGTTCCACAAAAGGCTTTTTTTTCTTTCTATTTTTTTTTTTTTTTGCATGTTATGGCTGTACAGAAGTCCATATTTGACGAACAGAACATATTTTTGGCCCAAGAGTCCTTAAACACTAACTTACTATACATACTCATTGACTTCCTATCTGATTCTCATACTAGCCAAAAGTTCCACAAAGGGTTTTTTTTCTTTCTTTTTTTTTTTTTTTTTTTTTTTTCTTTTTACATATTATGGCTGTACAGAAGTCCATATTTGACCTACTGAACATATTTTTGGCCCAAAAGTCTTTAAACACTAATTTACTATACATACTCATTGACTTCCCTTCTGATTCCCATAGCCAAAAGTTCCACAAAAGTCTTTTTTTTCTTTCTTTTTTTTGTGTAAATGTTATGGCTGGACAGAAGTCCATATTTGACGAACAGAACACATTTTTGGCCCAAGAGTCCTTAAACACTAACTTACTATACATACTCATTGACTTCCCTTCTGATTCCCAATACTAGCCAAAAGTTCCACAAAAGGTTTTCTTAAAATGTTTTTTTATTTATTTATTTATTTTTTTTACATTGTATGGCTGTAAAGAAGTCTATATTTGACGAACAGAACATATTTTTGGCCAAAGAGTCCTTAAACAATAACTTACTATACATACTCATTGACTTCCCTTCTGATTCCCATAGCCAAAAATTCCACAAAAGGCATTTTTTTCTTTCTTTTTTTGTTTGTTTAAATGTTATGGCTGTACAGAAGTCCATATTTGACCAACAGAACATATTTTTGGCCCAAGAGTCCTTAAACACTAACTTACTATACATACTCATTGACTTCCCAACTGATTCCCATACTAGCCAAAAGTTCCACAAAAGGTTTTTTTTCTTACTTTTTTTTGTTTTTTTTTTGTTTTTTTTACATGTTATGGCTGTACAGAAGTCCATATTTGACCTACTGAACATATTTTTGGCCCAAGAGTCTTTAAACACTAATTTACTATACATACTCATTGACTTCCCTTCTGATTCCCATAGCAAAAAGTTCCACAAAAGGCTTTTTTATTTTATTTTATTTTTTTACATGTTATGGCTGTACAGAAGTCCATATTTGACCTACTGAACATATTTTTGGCCCAAGAGTCCTTAAACTAACTTACTATACATACTCATTGACTTTCCTTCTGATTCCCATACTAGACAAAAGTTCCACAAAAGGCTTTTTTTTTTCTTTCTTTTTTTTCTTTTTTTTCTTTTTTACATGTTATGGCTGTACAGAAGTCCATATTTGAAGAATAGAACATATTTTTGGCCCAAGAGTCCTTAAACTAACTTACTATACATACTCATTGACTTCCCTTCTGATTCCCATAGCCAAAAGTTCCACAAAAGGCTTTTTTTTTCTTTCCTTTTTTTTTTGTTTAAATGTTATGGCTGTACAGAAGTCCATATTTGACCTACTGAACATATTTTTGGCCCAAGAGTCCTTAAACTAACTTACTATACATACTCATTGACTTCCCTTCTGATTCCCATAGCCAAAAGTTCCACAAAAGGCTTTTTTTTTTCTTTCCTTTTTTTTTTGTTTAAATGTTATGGCTGTACAGAAGTCCATATTTGACCTACTGAACATATTTTTTGTCCAAGAGTCCTTAAACACTAACTTACTATACATAATCATTGACTTCCCTTCTGGTTCCCAATACCAGGCAAAAGATCCAGAAATGGTTTTTTTTAAGGTTTTTTTAAGGTTTTTTTTTTTTTACATTGTATGGTTGCACAGAAGTCCATATTTGACCTACTGAACATATTTTTGGCCCAAGAGTCCTTAAACAATAACTTACTATACATACTCATTGACTTTCCTTCTGATTCCCATAGCCAAAAGTTCCACAAAAGGCTTTTTTCTCTTTCCTTTTTTTTTTTTTTTTTTTTTTCTTTTCTTTTTTTTTACATGTTATGGCTGTACAGAAGTCCATATTTGACGAATAGAACATATTTTTGGCCCAAGAGTCCTTAAACACTAACTTACTATACATACTCATTGACTTCCCATCTGATTCCCATACTAGCCAAAAGTTCCACAAAAGTCTTTTTTTTCTTTCTTTTTTTTTGTTTAAATGTTATGGCTGGACAGAAGTCCATATTTGACGAACAGAACACATTTTTGGCCCAAGAGTCCTTAAACACTAACTTACTATACATACTCATTGACTTCCCTTCTGATTCCCATAGCCAAAAGTGCCACAAAAGCCTTTTTTTTCTTTCCTTTTTTTCTTTTTCTTTGTTTTTTTTTTTTTTTTTTTACATATTACGGCTGTACAGAAGTCCATATTTGACCTACTGAACATATTTTTGGCCCAAGAGTCCTTAAACACTAACTTACTATACATACTCATTGACTTCCCTTCTGATTCCCATAGCCAAAAGTTCCACAAAAGGCTTTTTTTTCTTTCTTTTTTTTTTTTTTTTTGCATGTTATGGCTGTACAGAAGTCCATATTTGACGAACAGAACATATTTTTGGCCCAAGAGTCCTTAAACACTAACTTACTATACATACTCATTGACTTCCCATCTGATTCCCATACCAGCCAAAAGTGCCACAAAAGGTTTTTTTTCTTTCTTTTTTTTTTCTTCTTTTTTTTTTTTTTTTTTACATATTATGGCTGTACAGAAGTCCATATTTGACCTACTGAACATATTTTTGGCCCAAGAGTCTTTAAACACTAATTCACTATACATACTCATTGACTTCCCTTCTGATTCCCATAGCCAAAAGTTCCACAAAAGTCTTTTTTTTCTTTCTTTTTTTTGTGTAAATGTTATGGCTGGACAGAAGTCCATATTTGACGAACAGAACACATTTTTGGCCCAAGAGTCCTTAAACACTAACTTACTATAAATACTCATTGACTTCCCTTCTGATTCCCAATACTAGCCAAAAGTTCCACAAAAGGTTTTCTTAAAATGTTTATTTATTTATTTATTTATTTTCTTACATTGTATGGCTGTAAAGAAGTCTATATTTGACGAACAGAACATATTTTTGGCCCAAGAGTCCTTAAACAATAACTTACTATACATACTCATTGACTTCCGTTCTGATTCCCATACTAGCCAAAATTTCCACAAAAGGTTTTTTTTCTTTCTTTTTTCTTTTTTTTTTTACATGTTATGGCTGTACAGAAGTCCATATTTGACCTACTGAACATATTTTTGGCCCAAGAGTCCTTAAACAATAACTTACTATACATACTGATTGACTTCCCTTCTGATTTCCATACTAGACAGAAGTTCCACAAAAGGCTTTTTTTCATTTTCTTTTTTTTCTTTTTCTTTTTTTTTTTTTTTTTTTACATGTTATGGCTGTACAGAAGTCCATATTTGACGAATATAACATATTGTTGGCCCAAGAGTCCTTAAACTAACTTACTATACATACTCATTGACTTCCTTTCTGATTCCCATAGCCAAAAGTTCCACAAAAGGCTTTTTTTGTCTTTCCTTTTTTTTTTGTTTAAATGTTATGGCTGTACAGAAGTCCATATTTGACCTACTGAACATATTTTTTGTCCAAGAATGCTTAAACACTAACTTACTATACATACTCATTGACTTCCCTTCTGGTTCCCAATACCAGGCAAAAGATCCAGAAAAGTTTTTTTTAAGTTTTTTTTTTTTACATTGTATGGCTGTACAGAAGTCCATATTTGACCTACTGAACATATTTTTGGCCCAAGAGTCCTTAAACAATAACTTACTATACATACTGATTGACTTCCCTTCTGATTTCCATACTAGACAGAAGTTCCACAAAAGGCTTTTTTTTCATTTTCTTTTTTTTCTTTTTCTTTTTCTTTTTTTTTTTTTTTTTTTACATGTTATGGCTGTACAGAAGTCCATATTTGACGAATATAACATATTGTTGGCCCAAGAGTCCTTAAACTAACTTACTATACATACTCATTGACTTCCTTTCTGATTCCCATAGCCAAAAGTTCCACAAAAGGCTTTTTTTCTCTTTCCTTTTTTTTTTGTTTAAATGTTATGGCTGTACAGAAGTCCATATTTGACCTACTGAACATATTTTTGGCCCAAGAGTCTTTAAACACTAACTTACTATACATACTCATTGACTTCCCTTCTGATTTCCATACTAGACAGAAGTTCCACAAAAGGCTTTTTTTCATTTTTTTTTTTCATTTTCTTTTTTTTTTTTTTTGTTACATGTTATGGCTGTACAGAAGTCCATATTTGACCTACTGAACATATTTTTGGCCCAAGAGTCCTTAAACAATAACTTACTATACATACTGATTGACTTCCCATCTGATTCCCATAGCCAAAAATTCCACAAAAGGCATTTTTTTCTTTCTTTTTTTGTTTGTTTAAATGTTATGGCTGTACAGAAGTCCATATTTGACGAACAGAACATATTTTTGGCCCAAGAGTCCTTAAACACTAACTTACTATACATACTCATTGACTTCCCATCTGATTCCCATACTAGCCAAAAGTTCCACAAAAGGTTTTTTTTCTTACTTTTTTTTTTTTTTTTTTTTTTTTTTTTTTACATGTTATGGCTGTACAGAAGTCCATATTTGACCTACTGAACATATTTTTGGCCCAAGAGTCCTTAAACACTAACTTACTATACATACTCATTGACTTCCCTTCTGATTCCCATAGCCAAAAGTTCCACAAAAGGCTTTTTTTTCTTTCTTTTTTTGTTTGTTTAAATGTTATGGCTGTACAGAAGTCCATATTTGACGAACAGAACATATTTTTGGCCCAAGAGTCCTTAAACACTAACTTACTATACATACTCATTGACTTCCCATCTGATTCCCATACTAGCCAAAAGTTCCACAAAAGGTTTTTTTTCTTACTTTTTTTTTTTTCTTTTTTTTTTTTTTTTTTTACATGTTATGGCTGTACAGAAGTCCATATTTGACCTACTGAACATATTTTTGGCCCAAGAGTCTTTAAACACTAACTTACTATACATACTCATTGACTTCCCATCTGATTCCCATACTAGACAGAAGTTCCACAAAAGGCTTTTTTTCATTTTCTTTTTTTTCTTTTTCTTTTTTTTTTTTTTTTTTTTACATGTTATGGCTGTACAGAAGTCCATATTTGACGAATATAACATATTGTTGGCCCAAGAGTCCTTAAACTAACTTACTATACATACTCATTGACTTCCTTTCTGATTCCCATAGCCAAAAGTTCCACAAAAGGCTTTTTTTGTCTTTCCTTTTTTTTTTGTTTAAATGTTATGGCTGTACAGAAGTCCATATTTGACCTACTGAACATATTTTTTGTCCAAGAATGCTTAAACACTAACTTACTATACATACTCATTGACTTCCCTTCTGGTTCCCAATACCAGGCAAAAGATCCAGAAAAGTTTTTTTTAAGTTTTTTTTTTTTACATTGTATGGCTGTACAGAAGTCCATATTTGACCTACTGAACATATTTTTGGCCCAAGAGTCCTTAAACAATAACTTACTATACATACTGATTGACTTCCCTTCTGATTTCCATACTAGACAGAAGTTCCACAAAAGGCTTTTTTTTCATTTTCTTTTTTTTCTTTTTCTTTTTCTTTTTTTTTTTTTTTTTTACATGTTATGGCTGTACAGAAGTCCATATTTGACGAATATAACATATTGTTGGCCCAAGAGTCCTTAAACTAACTTACTATACATACTCATTGACTTCCTTTCTGATTCCCATAGCCAAAAGTTCCACAAAAGGCTTTTTTTCTCTTTCCTTTTTTTTTTGTTTAAATGTTATGGCTGTACAGAAGTCCATATTTGACCTACTGAACATATTTTTGGCCCAAGAGTCTTTAAACACTAACTTACTATACATACTCATTGACTTCCCTTCTGATTTCCATACTAGACAGAAGTTCCACAAAAGGCTTTTTTTCATTTTTTTTTTTCATTTTCTTTTTTTTTTTTTTTGTTACATGTTATGGCTGTACAGAAGTCCATATTTGACCTACTGAACATATTTTTGGCCCAAGAGTCCTTAAACAATAACTTACTATACATACTGATTGACTTCCCATCTGATTCCCATAGCCAAAAATTCCACAAAAGGCATTTTTTTCTTTCTTTTTTTGTTTGTTTAAATGTTATGGCTGTACAGAAGTCCATATTTGACGAACAGAACATATTTTTGGCCCAAGAGTCCTTAAACACTAACTTACTATACATACTCATTGACTTCCCATCTGATTCCCATACTAGCCAAAAGTTCCACAAAAGGTTTTTTTTCTTACTTTTTTTTTTTTTTTTTTTTTTTTTTTTTTACATGTTATGGCTGTACAGAAGTCCATATTTGACCTACTGAACATATTTTTGGCCCAAGAGTCCTTAAACACTAACTTACTATACATACTCATTGACTTCCCTTCTGATTCCCATAGCCAAAAGTTCCACAAAAGGCTTTTTTTTCTTTCTTTTTTTGTTTGTTTAAATGTTATGGCTGTACAGAAGTCCATATTTGACGAACAGAACATATTTTTGGCCCAAGAGTCCTTAAACACTAACTTACTATACATACTCATTGACTTCCCATCTGATTCCCATACTAGCCAAAAGTTCCACAAAAGGTTTTTTTTCTTACTTTTTTTTTTTTCTTTTTTTTTTTTTTTTTTTACATGTTATGGCTGTACAGAAGTCCATATTTGACCTACTGAACATATTTTTGGCCCAAGAGTCTTTAAACACTAACTTACTATACATACTCATTGACTTCCCATCTGATTCCCATACTAGACAGAAGTTCCACAAAAGGCTTTTTTTCATTTTCTTTTTTTTCTTTTTCTTTTTTTTTTTTTTTTTTTTACATGTTATGGCTGTACAGAAGTCCATATTTGACGAATATAACATATTGTTGGCCCAAGAGTCCTTAAACTAACTTACTATACATACTCATTGACTTCCTTTCTGATTCCCATAGCCAAAAGTTCCACAAAAGGCTTTTTTTGTCTTTCCTTTTTTTTTTGTTTAAATGTTATGGCTGTACAGAAGTCCATATTTGACCTACTGAACATATTTTTTGTCCAAGAATGCTTAAACACTAACTTACTATACATACTCATTGACTTCCCTTCTGGTTCCCAATACCAGGCAAAAGATCCAGAAAAGTTTTTTTTAAGTTTTTTTTTTTTACATTGTATGGCTGTACAGAAGTCCATATTTGACCTACTGAACATATTTTTGGCCCAAGAGTCCTTAAACAATAACTTACTATACATACTGATTGACTTCCCTTCTGATTTCCATACTAGACAGAAGTTCCACAAAAGGCTTTTTTTTCATTTTCTTTTTTTTCTTTTTCTTTTTCTTTTTTTTTTTTTTTTTTACATGTTATGGCTGTACAGAAGTCCATATTTGACGAATATAACATATTGTTGGCCCAAGAGTCCTTAAACTAACTTACTATACATACTCATTGACTTCCTTTCTGATTCCCATAGCCAAAAGTTCCACAAAAGGCTTTTTTTCTCTTTCCTTTTTTTTTTGTTTAAATGTTATGGCTGTACAGAAGTCCATATTTGACCTACTGAACATATTTTTGGCCCAAGAGTCTTTAAACACTAACTTACTATACATACTCATTGACTTCCCTTCTGATTTCCATACTAGACAGAAGTTCCACAAAAGGCTTTTTTTCATTTTTTTTTTTCATTTTCTTTTTTTTTTTTTTTGTTACATGTTATGGCTGTACAGAAGTCCATATTTGACCTACTGAACATATTTTTGGCCCAAGAGTCCTTAAACAATAACTTACTATACATACTGATTGACTTCCCATCTGATTCCCATAGCCAAAAATTCCACAAAAGGCATTTTTTTCTTTCTTTTTTTGTTTGTTTAAATGTTATGGCTGTACAGAAGTCCATATTTGACGAACAGAACATATTTTTGGCCCAAGAGTCCTTAAACACTAACTTACTATACATACTCATTGACTTCCCATCTGATTCCCATACTAGCCAAAAGTTCCACAAAAGGTTTTTTTTCTTACTTTTTTTTTTTTTTTTTTTTTTTTTTTTTTACATGTTATGGCTGTACAGAAGTCCATATTTGACCTACTGAACATATTTTTGGCCCAAGAGTCCTTAAACACTAACTTACTATACATACTCATTGACTTCCCTTCTGATTCCCATAGCCAAAAGTTCCACAAAAGGCTTTTTTTTCTTTCTTTTTTTGTTTGTTTAAATGTTATGGCTGTACAGAAGTCCATATTTGACGAACAGAACATATTTTTGGCCCAAGAGTCCTTAAACACTAACTTACTATACATACTCATTGACTTCCCTTCTGATTCCCATAGCCAAAAGTGCCACAAAAGCCTTTTTTTTCTTTCCTTTTTTTCTTTTTCTTTTTTTTTGTTTTTTTTGTTTAAATGTTATGGCTGGACAGAAGTCCATATTTGACGAACAGAACACATTTTTGGCCCAAGAGTCCTTAAATACTAACTTACTATACATACTCATTGACTTCCCTTCTGATTCCCATAGCCAAAAGTGCCACAAAAGCCTTTTTTTTCTTTCCTTTTTTTCTTTTTCTTTGTTTTTTTTTTTTTTTTTTTTTACATATTATGGCTGTACAGAAGTCCATATTTGACCTACTGAACATATTTTTGGCCCAAGAGTCCTTAAACACTAACTTACTATACATACTCATTGACTTCCCATCTGATTCCCATACTAGCCAAAAGTTCCACAAAAGGTTTTTTTTCTTACTTTTTTTTTTTTTTGTTTTTTTTTTTTTTTTACATGTTATGGCTGTACAGAAGTCCATATTTGACCTACTGAACATATTTTTGGCCCAAGAGTCTTTAAACACTAACTTACTATACATACTCATTGACTTCCCATCTGATTCCCATACTAGCCAAAAGTTCCACAAAGGTTTTTTTTTTTTTTTTTTTTTTTTTTTTACATATTATGGCTGTACAGAAGTCCATATTTGACCTACTGAACATATTTTTGGCCCAAGAGTCTTTAAACACTAATTTACTATACATACTCATTGACTTCCCTTCTGATTCCCATAGCCAAAAGTTCCACAAAAGTCTTTTTTTTCTTTCTTTTTTTTGTGTAAATGTTATGGCTGGACAGAAGTCCATATTTGACGAACAGAACACATTTTTGGCCCAAGAGTCCTTAAACACTAACTTACTATACATACTCATTGACTTCCCTTCTGATTCCCAATACTAGCCAAAAGTTCCACAAAAGGTTTTTTTTCTTACTTTTTTTTTTTTTCTTTTTGTTTTTTTTTACATGTTATGGCTGTACAGAAGTCCATATTTGACCTACTGAACATATTTTTGGCCCAAGAGTCTTTAAACACTAATTTACTATACATACTCATTGACTTCCCTTCTGGTTCCCAATACCAGGCAAAAGATCCAGAAAAGGTTTTTTTAAGGTTTTTTTAAGGTTTTTTTTTTTTTACATTGTATGGTTGCACAGAAGTCCATATTTGACCTACTGAACATATTTTTGGCCCAAGAGTCCTTAAACAATAACTTACTATACATACTCATTGACTTTCCTTCTGATTCCCATAGCCAAAAGTTCCACAAAAGGCTTTTTTCTCTTTCCTTTTTTTCTTTTTTTTTTTTTTCTTTTCTTTTTTTTTACATGTTATGGCTGTACAGAAGTCCATATTTGACGAATAAAACATATTTTTGGCCCAAGAGTCCTTAAACACTAACTTACTATACATACTCATTGACTTCCCATCTGATTCCCATACTAGCCAAAAGTTCCACAAAAGTCTTTTTTTTCTTTCTTTTTTTTAATTTAAATGTTATGGCTGGACAGAAGTCCATATTTGACGAACAGAACACATTTTTGGCCCAAGAGTCCTTAAACACTAACTTACTATACATACTCATTGACTTCCCTTCTGATTCCCATAGCCAAAAGTTCCACAAAAGGCTTTTTTTTCTTTCTATTTTTTTTTTTTTTGCATGTTATGGCTGTACAGAAGTCCATATTTGACGAACAGAACATATTTCTGGCCCAAGAGTCCTTAAACACTAACTTACTATACATACTCATTGACTTCCCATCTGATTCCCATACTAGCCAAAAGTTCCACAAAGGGCTTTTTTTCTTTCTTTTTTTTTTTTTTTTTTTTTTTTCTTTTTACATATTATGGCTGTACAGAAGTCCATATTTGACCTACTGAACATATTTTTGGCCCAAGAGTCTTTAAACACTAATTTACTATACATACTCATTGACTTCCCTTCTGATTCCCATAGCAAAAAGTTCCACAAAAGGCTTTTTTTTTTTTTTTTTTTTTTTTTTACATGTTATGGCTGTACAGAAGTCCATATTTGACCTACTGAACATATTTTTGGCCCAAGAGTCCTTAAACTAACTTACTATACATACTCATTGACTTTCCTTCTGATTCCCATACTAGACAAAAGTTCCACAAAAGGCTTTTTTTTTTCTTTCTTTTTTTTCTTTTTTTTCTTTTTTACATGTTATGGCTGTACAGAAGTCCATATTTGAAGAATAGAACATATTTTTGGCCCAAGAGTCCTTAAACTAACTTACTATACATACTCATTGACTTCCCTTCTGATTCCCATAGCCAAAAGTTCCACAAAAGGCTTTTTTTTTCTTTCCTTTTTTTTTGTTTAAATGTTATGGCTGTACAGAAGTCCATATTTGACCTACTGAACATATTTTTGGCCCAAGAGTCCTTAAACTAACTTACTATACATACTCATTGACTTCCCTTCTGATTCCCATAGCCAAAAGTTCCACAAAAGGCTTTTTTTTTTCTTTCCTTTTTTTTTGTTTAAATGTTATGGCTGTACAGAAGTCCATATTTGACCTACTGAACATATTTTTTGTCCAAGAGTCCTTAAACACTAACTTACTATACATAATCATTGACTTCCCTTCTGGTTCCCAATACCAGGCAAAAGATCCAGAAAAGGTTTTTTTAAGGTTTTTTTAAGGTTTTTTTTTTTTTTACATTGTATGGTTGCACAGAAGTCCATATTTGACCTACTGAACATATTTTTGGCCCAAGAGTCCTTAAACAATAACTTACTATACATACTCATTGACTTTCCTTCTGATTCCCATAGCCAAAAGTTCCACAAAAGGCTTTTTTCTCTTTCCTTTTTTTCTTTTTTTTTTTTTTCTTTTCTTTTTTTTACATGTTATGGCTGTACAGAAGTCCATATTTGACGAATAGAACATATTTTTGGCCCAAGAGTCCTTAAACACTAACTTACTATACATACTCATTGACTTCCCATCTGATTCCCATACTAGCCAAAAGTTCCACAAAAGTCTTTTTTTTCTTTCTTTTTTTTTGTTTAAATGTTATGGCTGGACAGAAGTCCATATTTGACGAACAGAACACATTTTTGGCCCAAGAGTCCTTAAATACTAACTTACTATACATACTCATTGACTTCCCTTCTGATTCCCATAGCCAAAAGTGCCACAAAAGCCTTTTTTTTCTTTCCTTTTTTTCTTTTTCTTTGTTTTTTTTTTTTTTTTTTTTTACATATTATGGCTGTACAGAAGTCCATATTTGACCTACTGAACATATTTTTGGCCCAAGAGTCCTTAAACACTAACTTACTATACATACTCATTGACTTCCCATCTGATTCCCATACTAGCCAAAAGTTCCACAAAAGGTTTTTTTTCTTACTTTTTTTTTTTTTTGTTTTTTTTTTTTTTTTACATGTTATGGCTGTACAGAAGTCCATATTTGACCTACTGAACATATTTTTGGCCCAAGAGTCTTTAAACACTAACTTACTATACATACTCATTGACTTCCCATCTGATTCCCATACTAGCCAAAAGTTCCACAAAGGTTTTTTTTTTTTTTTTTTTTTTTTTTTTACATATTATGGCTGTACAGAAGTCCATATTTGACCTACTGAACATATTTTTGGCCCAAGAGTCTTTAAACACTAATTTACTATACATACTCATTGACTTCCCTTCTGATTCCCATAGCCAAAAGTTCCACAAAAGTCTTTTTTTTCTTTCTTTTTTTTGTGTAAATGTTATGGCTGGACAGAAGTCCATATTTGACGAACAGAACACATTTTTGGCCCAAGAGTCCTTAAACACTAACTTACTATACATACTCATTGACTTCCCTTCTGATTCCCAATACTAGCCAAAAGTTCCACAAAAGGTTTTTTTTCTTACTTTTTTTTTTTTTCTTTTTGTTTTTTTTTACATGTTATGGCTGTACAGAAGTCCATATTTGACCTACTGAACATATTTTTGGCCCAAGAGTCTTTAAACACTAATTTACTATACATACTCATTGACTTCCCTTCTGGTTCCCAATACCAGGCAAAAGATCCAGAAAAGGTTTTTTTAAGGTTTTTTTAAGGTTTTTTTTTTTTTACATTGTATGGTTGCACAGAAGTCCATATTTGACCTACTGAACATATTTTTGGCCCAAGAGTCCTTAAACAATAACTTACTATACATACTCATTGACTTTCCTTCTGATTCCCATAGCCAAAAGTTCCACAAAAGGCTTTTTTCTCTTTCCTTTTTTTCTTTTTTTTTTTTTTCTTTTCTTTTTTTTTACATGTTATGGCTGTACAGAAGTCCATATTTGACGAATAAAACATATTTTTGGCCCAAGAGTCCTTAAACACTAACTTACTATACATACTCATTGACTTCCCATCTGATTCCCATACTAGCCAAAAGTTCCACAAAAGTCTTTTTTTTCTTTCTTTTTTTTAATTTAAATGTTATGGCTGGACAGAAGTCCATATTTGACGAACAGAACACATTTTTGGCCCAAGAGTCCTTAAACACTAACTTACTATACATACTCATTGACTTCCCTTCTGATTCCCATAGCCAAAAGTTCCACAAAAGGCTTTTTTTTCTTTCTATTTTTTTTTTTTTTGCATGTTATGGCTGTACAGAAGTCCATATTTGACGAACAGAACATATTTCTGGCCCAAGAGTCCTTAAACACTAACTTACTATACATACTCATTGACTTCCCATCTGATTCCCATACTAGCCAAAAGTTCCACAAAGGGCTTTTTTTCTTTCTTTTTTTTTTTTTTTTTTTTTTTTCTTTTTACATATTATGGCTGTACAGAAGTCCATATTTGACCTACTGAACATATTTTTGGCCCAAGAGTCTTTAAACACTAATTTACTATACATACTCATTGACTTCCCTTCTGATTCCCATAGCAAAAAGTTCCACAAAAGGCTTTTTTTTTTTTTTTTTTTTTTTTTACATGTTATGGCTGTACAGAAGTCCATATTTGACCTACTGAACATATTTTTGGCCCAAGAGTCCTTAAACTAACTTACTATACATACTCATTGACTTTCCTTCTGATTCCCATACTAGACAAAAGTTCCACAAAAGGCTTTTTTTTTTCTTTCTTTTTTTTCTTTTTTTTCTTTTTTACATGTTATGGCTGTACAGAAGTCCATATTTGAAGAATAGAACATATTTTTGGCCCAAGAGTCCTTAAACTAACTTACTATACATACTCATTGACTTCCCTTCTGATTCCCATAGCCAAAAGTTCCACAAAAGGCTTTTTTTTTCTTTCCTTTTTTTTTGTTTAAATGTTATGGCTGTACAGAAGTCCATATTTGACCTACTGAACATATTTTTGGCCCAAGAGTCCTTAAACTAACTTACTATACATACTCATTGACTTCCCTTCTGATTCCCATAGCCAAAAGTTCCACAAAAGGCTTTTTTTTTTCTTTCCTTTTTTTTTGTTTAAATGTTATGGCTGTACAGAAGTCCATATTTGACCTACTGAACATATTTTTTGTCCAAGAGTCCTTAAACACTAACTTACTATACATAATCATTGACTTCCCTTCTGGTTCCCAATACCAGGCAAAAGATCCAGAAAAGGTTTTTTTAAGGTTTTTTTAAGGTTTTTTTTTTTTTTACATTGTATGGTTGCACAGAAGTCCATATTTGACCTACTGAACATATTTTTGGCCCAAGAGTCCTTAAACAATAACTTACTATACATACTCATTGACTTTCCTTCTGATTCCCATAGCCAAAAGTTCCACAAAAGGCTTTTTTCTCTTTCCTTTTTTTCTTTTTTTTTTTTTTCTTTTCTTTTTTTTACATGTTATGGCTGTACAGAAGTCCATATTTGACGAATAGAACATATTTTTGGCCCAAGAGTCCTTAAACACTAACTTACTATACATACTCATTGACTTCCCATCTGATTCCCATACTAGCCAAAAGTTCCACAAAAGTCTTTTTTTTCTTTCTTTTTTTTTGTTTAAATGTTATGGCTGGACAGAAGTCCATATTTGACGAACAGAACACATTTTTGGCCCAAGAGTCCTTAAATACTAACTTACTATACATACTCATTGACTTCCCTTCTGATTCCCATAGCCAAAAGTGCCACAAAAGCCTTTTTTTTCTTTCCTTTTTTTCTTTTTCTTTGTTTTTTTTTTTTTTTTTTTTTACATATTATGGCTGTACAGAAGTCCATATTTGACCTACTGAACATATTTTTGGCCCAAGAGTCCTTAAACACTAACTTACTATACATACTCATTGACTTCCCATCTGATTCCCATACTAGCCAAAAGTTCCACAAAAGGTTTTTTTTCTTACTTTTTTTTTTTTTTGTTTTTTTTTTTTTTTTACATGTTATGGCTGTACAGAAGTCCATATTTGACCTACTGAACATATTTTTGGCCCAAGAGTCTTTAAACACTAACTTACTATACATACTCATTGACTTCCCATCTGATTCCCATACTAGCCAAAAGTTCCACAAAGGTTTTTTTTTTTTTTTTTTTTTTTTTTTTTACATATTATGGCTGTACAGAAGTCCATATTTGACCTACTGAACATATTTTTGGCCCAAGAGTCTTTAAACACTAATTTACTATACATACTCATTGACTTCCCTTCTGATTCCCATAGCCAAAAGTTCCACAAAAGTCTTTTTTTTCTTTCTTTTTTTTGTGTAAATGTTATGGCTGGACAGAAGTCCATATTTGACGAACAGAACACATTTTTGGCCCAAGAGTCCTTAAACACTAACTTACTATACATACTCATTGACTTCCCTTCTGATTCCCAATACTAGCCAAAAGTTCCACAAAAGGTTTTTTTTCTTACTTTTTTTTTTTTTCTTTTTGTTTTTTTTTACATGTTATGGCTGTACAGAAGTCCATATTTGACCTACTGAACATATTTTTGGCCCAAGAGTCTTTAAACACTAATTTACTATACATACTCATTGACTTCCCTTCTGGTTCCCAATACCAGGCAAAAGATCCAGAAAAGGTTTTTTTAAGGTTTTTTTAAGGTTTTTTTTTTTTTACATTGTATGGTTGCACAGAAGTCCATATTTGACCTACTGAACATATTTTTGGCCCAAGAGTCCTTAAACAATAACTTACTATACATACTCATTGACTTTCCTTCTGATTCCCATAGCCAAAAGTTCCACAAAAGGCTTTTTTCTCTTTCCTTTTTTTCTTTTTTTTTTTTTTCTTTTCTTTTTTTTTACATGTTATGGCTGTACAGAAGTCCATATTTGACGAATAAAACATATTTTTGGCCCAAGAGTCCTTAAACACTAACTTACTATACATACTCATTGACTTCCCATCTGATTCCCATACTAGCCAAAAGTTCCACAAAAGTCTTTTTTTTCTTTCTTTTTTTTAATTTAAATGTTATGGCTGGACAGAAGTCCATATTTGACGAACAGAACACATTTTTGGCCCAAGAGTCCTTAAACACTAACTTACTATACATACTCATTGACTTCCCTTCTGATTCCCATAGCCAAAAGTTCCACAAAAGGCTTTTTTTTCTTTCTATTTTTTTTTTTTTTGCATGTTATGGCTGTACAGAAGTCCATATTTGACGAACAGAACATATTTCTGGCCCAAGAGTCCTTAAACACTAACTTACTATACATACTCATTGACTTCCCATCTGATTCCCATACTAGCCAAAAGTTCCACAAAGGGCTTTTTTTCTTTCTTTTTTTTTTTTTTTTTTTTTTTTCTTTTTACATATTATGGCTGTACAGAAGTCCATATTTGACCTACTGAACATATTTTTGGCCCAAGAGTCTTTAAACACTAATTTACTATACATACTCATTGACTTCCCTTCTGATTCCCATAGCAAAAAGTTCCACAAAAGGCTTTTTTTTTTTTTTTTTTTTTTTTTTACATGTTATGGCTGTACAGAAGTCCATATTTGACCTACTGAACATATTTTTGGCCCAAGAGTCCTTAAACTAACTTACTATACATACTCATTGACTTTCCTTCTGATTCCCATACTAGACAAAAGTTCCACAAAAGGCTTTTTTTTTTCTTTCTTTTTTTTCTTTTTTTTCTTTTTTACATGTTATGGCTGTACAGAAGTCCATATTTGAAGAATAGAACATATTTTTGGCCCAAGAGTCCTTAAACTAACTTACTATACATACTCATTGACTTCCCTTCTGATTCCCATAGCCAAAAGTTCCACAAAAGGCTTTTTTTTTCTTTCCTTTTTTTTTGTTTAAATGTTATGGCTGTACAGAAGTCCATATTTGACCTACTGAACATATTTTTGGCCCAAGAGTCCTTAAACTAACTTACTATACATACTCATTGACTTCCCTTCTGATTCCCATAGCCAAAAGTTCCACAAAAGGCTTTTTTTTTTCTTTCCTTTTTTTTTTGTTTAAATGTTATGGCTGTACAGAAGTCCATATTTGACCTACTGAACATATTTTTTGTCCAAGAGTCCTTAAACACTAACTTACTATACATAATCATTGACTTCCCTTCTGGTTCCCAATACCAGGCAAAAGATCCAGAAAAGGTTTTTTTAAGGTTTTTTTAAGGTTTTTTTTTTTTTTACATTGTATGGTTGCACAGAAGTCCATATTTGACCTACTGAACATATTTTTGGCCCAAGAGTCCTTAAACAATAACTTACTATACATACTCATTGACTTTCCTTCTGATTCCCATAGCCAAAAGTTCCACAAAAGGCTTTTTTCTCTTTCCTTTTTTTCTTTTTTTTTTTTTTCTTTTCTTTTTTTTACATGTTATGGCTGTACAGAAGTCCATATTTGACGAATAGAACATATTTTTGGCCCAAGAGTCCTTAAACACTAACTTACTATACATACTCATTGACTTCCCATCTGATTCCCATACTAGCCAAAAGTTCCACAAAAGTCTTTTTTTTCTTTCTTTTTTTTTGTTTAAATGTTATGGCTGGACAGAAGTCCATATTTGACGAACAGAACACATTTTTGGCCCAAGAGTCCTTAAATACTAACTTACTATACATACTCATTGACTTCCCTTCTGATTCCCATAGCCAAAAGTGCCACAAAAGCCTTTTTTTTCTTTCCTTTTTTTCTTTTTCTTTGTTTTTTTTTTTTTTTTTTTTTACATATTATGGCTGTACAGAAGTCCATATTTGACCTACTGAACATATTTTTGGCCCAAGAGTCCTTAAACACTAACTTACTATACATACTCATTGACTTCCCTTCTGATTCCCATAGCCAAAAGTTCCACAAAAGGCTTTTTTTTTCTTTCCTTTTTTTTTGTTTAAATGTTATGGCTGTACAGAAGTCCATATTTGACCTACTGAACATATTTTTGGCCCAAGAGTCCTTAAACTAACTTACTATACATACTCATTGACTTCCCTTCTGATTCCCATAGCCAAAAGTTCCACAAAAGGCTTTTTTTTTTCTTTCCTTTTTTTTTTGTTTAAATGTTATGGCTGTACAGAAGTCCATATTTGACCTACTGAACATATTTTTTGTCCAAGAGTCCTTAAACACTAACGTCTCGGTTACGTATGTAACCCTCGTTCCCTGAAGGAAGGGAACGGAGACGTTACGTCAGTTACTGACGGAATGGGGTTTCGCTTAGAAGCCAATCGCCTTTGAGCTCTACAAAACGAGCCAATGGCATGAAAATGCCATGGGTCTGCGGAATTTGCATGCCGCAACCCAGCCCCACGGCGTGGGTATAAAGGGCGTTGCGTGGCAATCTCGCATTATGTTTACCTGCTGAAGAGCCGAGGCATGAGCGCCCGGCCAGTTCCAGCGGTACAGCGGTCATGGCAGGGGGACGTAACGTCTCCGTTCCCTTCCTTCAGGGAACGAGGGTTACATACGTAACCGAGACGTTCCCTTTCAGTCAGTACACTACGAGTTACGTCAGTTACTGACGGAATGGGGGTCCAATACAATCTTGCCATGACGGCTGTCTTCCAGCGTCCTGCGCTGACCCGGGCTCCCTGCCGTGAGTGTGGCACGAACGAGGGGCTAGGCTCAACGCTACCAAGGTACACTGGGAAGCATATCCCACGTGGAGAATGCAACACAATGCCAACCCAAAGGGGGGGACTTGAAGAATACACCTATGACCCGAAGGAGCTGCATAGGGAACACTCTGGGGTATCCAGCCGAAGGTGGAAAATTTCAACCCCAGGCGTGGCAAGGTGTCTTGCCAAGGGAAGACACGAGCTACAAGAGACTTACCGTGGAATACACATGTGGGGGTTACCCAGCGGGGGAACCATGCACACGGAGGCACCTAGCCGAACACGAGGGGTGGCCTGAAAGGGCACTCGCTCTGGTGACGACATCGACAGTGCTGGAGGAGCTCAGGGCTTACTGGGAAGCTCACCTGAGAGGAATAGCGCACGCATCCAGTCCGCGGAGTGGAATGGCGCAGCAAGCGAAGACACCTGAGCCTGTCCGGTTACTGGCCAGTAGGGGCGAGTACACGAGAGAATACAGGCTCCACTCTGAGATTATAAAATCTTGCGAATGTGTTGGGTGTCGCCCAGCCTGCAGCTCTACAAACGTCTGTTAGCGAGGCGCCATGCGCTAGAGCCCAAGAGGAGGCAACACTCCTGGTGGAGTGTGCTCTTACCCCGAGGGGGCATGGCATGCCCTGGACTTGATATGCCAGGACAATGGCGTCCACTATCCAGTGGGACAACCTCTGCTTGGAGAGAGCCTTCCCTTTCTGCTGCCCTCCGTAACAGACAAAGAGCTGGTCTGAGGTCCTGAAACACTGCGTCCGGTCTACGTAAGCGCGAAGGGCGCGTACTGGACAGAGCAGTGCCAAGGCTGGGTCTGCCTCCTCCAAGGGCAGCGCTTGCAGGTTCACCACCTGGTCCCTGAAGGGAGTGGTGGGAACCTTGGGCACGTATCCAGGCCGGGGTCTCAGGATGACGTGAGAATTGGCCGGCCCGAATTCCAGGCACGCTTCGTCAACCGAAAATGCCTGCAGGTCCCCTACCCTCTTGATGGAGGCCAAAGCAGTCAGGAGCGCCACTTTCAATGAAAGGAACTTCAGCTCGACTGACTGCAATGGCTCAAAGGGAGCCTTTTGCAGGGCAGCTAAGACCACTGCTAGGTCCCAAGAGGGTACCTGAGGTGGGCGAGGAGGATTTAACCTCCTCGCACCTCTGAGGAACCTACTGACCAGGTCGTGCTGTCCAACCGTTTTAGAGTCCACCAGGTCATGATGAGCTGAAATAGCAGCCACATAGACCTTCAGGGTGGAGGGAGACAGCCTTCGCTCCAACCCTTCCTGGAGGAAGGAGAGCACGGACCCGATCGAGCATCTTCTGGGGTCCTCTCGCCGAGAGGAGCACCAGGTGACGAAGAGGTTCCACTTCAACGCATAGGCCTGTCTGGTAGACAGGGCTCTAGCGGAAGTGATGGTAGCCGCCACCTGAGGTGGCAGGGTACTCAAACCTGCCGCGTCCCGTCCAGGTTCCACACGTGGAGGTTCCACAGGTCGGGACGCGGGTGCCATATGGTGCCCCGTCTCTGAGACAACCTTGTCGGTTGATGTACGCTACTGTTGCCGTGCTGTCTGAACGGACCAGAACGTGTTTGTCCTTGAGCAGGGCTCGAAAGCGGTGCAGGGCAAGACGTACGGCCAGCAACTCGAGGCAATTGACATGCCATAGGCGCTGGGGTCCTATCCAGGAGCCCGCGGCAGCATGTCCCTTGCACATGGCGCCCCAGCCCGTGGAAGAGGCATCTGTTGTGACAACAACATGCCTGGAAACTCGTTCTAGGGGAACACCTGCCCGTAGAAAACTGAGGTTCAACCACGGGGTGAAGGTCTGACGGCAGGCTCGGGTCACTGGGACCTGGAGGGTGCCGTGTTGCCATGCCCATCTCGGGACTCGATCGCAAAGCCAGTGCTGAAGCGGTCTCATATGGAGCAGACCAAGCGGGGTCACCGCGGCTGCTGACGCCATATGCCCCAGGAGCCTCTGAAAAAGTTTCAGTGGAACCGCACTCTTGCCCTCGAACTGGCGAAGACAAGTCAGCAGAGACTGCGCGCGCTCGCTCGTAAGCTGCGCGAACATGGCGACCGAGTCGATTTCCATACCGAGAAAAGAGATCCTCTGCGCTGGGGAGAGTTTGCTCTTTTCCCAGTTGACCCGAAGGCCCAGACGGGCGAGGTGCTGAAGCACCAGATCCCTGTGTTCGCAGACCTGATCCCGAGAGTGGCCTAGAATCAGCCAGTCGTCGAGATAGTTCAGGATGCGAACCCCGTGTTGCCTGAGCGGCACAAGGGCTGCCTCGACAATCTTCGTAAAGACGCGAGGGGACAGGGCTAGCCCGAAGGGGAGAACCGTGTACTGATATGCCTGCCCCTCGAAGGCAAACCGTAGAAACGGTCTGTGTCGAGGAAGAATGGAGACATGAAAGTACGCGTCCTTCAGGTCGATCGCTGCAAACCAATCCGAGGGACGAACGCACTCGAAAATGCGTTTGGCTGTCAACATCTTGAATGGAAGCCTGTGCAGGGTTCGGTTCAAGACGCGCAGGTCCAGGATTGGCCGTAACCCACCGGTTTTCTTGGGTACAATGAAGTAAGGGCTGTAGAAGCCGGACTTCATCTCGGCTGGAGGGACGATCTCGATCGCACCCTTCGCCAGTAGGGTGTCGGCCTCCGCACGCATGACAGGGGCATTGCCACCCACCACGGTGTAGCGGACTCCCCGAAAGCGGGGAGGAGACCGAGCGAACTGAATCGCATAGCCGAGCCGGATGGTGCGAGCGAGCCAACTGGACAGGTTGGGAAGCGCTAGCCAGGCTCCCAAGAACTGAACCAGCGGGGTCATGCGAACCACCGGCGTACCCCCGATGGGGCAGCGAGGCGGAATGACCGGCCCAGACAAGGGAGGCATGGGAGCGTCCCGGGGTGTGGGCGGGGTCGAATTCCGCGCCCTGACAGAGGAGACCAGGGAAGGACCAACGTTCCACGGGGGTCTCGTCTGCCAGGGGGCTGGCGACAGAGGGGGCCGAGAGCGGCGAGGCCATGGGGCGTCGCGCACTGCCCGTCGCGCCCTCTTGAGGCTCGGAGGTGAGAATGTCAGTTCTTTCTTTAACCATTGATAGGGTACCGCCGGCCGTGAGGCCAGCGGCGGAAGGGAAAAACAAAAGATTCTCCCCCGGCCCTCCACCGGGGGAAGGAGTGGTCCTGCTACCATCTCCTGGGAAAGAACCGAGGTCACCTCCGAGCCGCCCGTCTCAGGACCGCCGCTTAGACTGCCGTTTGGCAGGCTGGGGGGCTGGGACGGGCGGGGCCGCCTTTCTGCGACGTCCTCCACGCCTCGGCCCGGGTAAAGGCTGCTGCTGGGGCCGGGCAGGAGGGGCGGGAGTCGCAGGGGGGCGGCCTCGGCGGGGAGCAGACTGAGGCATCTGAGCCGGCGGCTGGGTGGAGGCAGCAGCTGGGCGCCGGGGCAGAATATGTTTAATTGCCTCAGTCTGCTTCTGAGCGGTCGAGAACTGTTGGGCGAAGTCCTCGACCGCCCCGCCGAATAGCCCATCCTGGGAAATGGGAGAATTGAGGAAACGTGTCCGCTCAGATTCTCTCATATCAGCCAGGTTGAGCCATAGATGTCGCTCCTGGACCACCGAAGTGGACATCACCTGACCAAGAGAGCGAGCGGTCACCTTCGTCGCTCGTAGAGCGAGGTCGGTGGCCGTCCGCAACTCCTGCATTAACGCAGGGTCAGCATTGCCCTCGTGCATGTCCATGAGCACCTTGGCTTGATAGACCTGTAGGGTGGCCATGGCATGCAGGGCGGACGCGGCATGGCCCGCAGCTCTGTAGGTCTTCGCCGTCAACGTGGACGTGAATCTACAGGCTTTGGACGGGTGCTTTGGGTCACCGCGCCATGTCGAAGCACTCTGAGGACACAGTTGCATCGCAACAGAGCGCTCAACAGGGGGAACCCCAGTTCCCCCTGTTACCCTTTTACCGCGCCGCCATCGAGGGCAGTGAAGGCGGAAGTGGTTGCCGAGCGATCGCGAAAAGTCAGGGGAGACTTCCACGATTTCGACACCTCTTCATGCACTTCCGGGAAGAAAGGCACTGGGGGCTGACGGGCGCCTTCGGCACGGGCCGCCCCCAGATACCAATCATCTAGCCGGGAACGCTCGGGACATGGCGGAGGGTTCCACACAAGCCCAATCGCCTCGGCCGCCCGGGCAAGCATGGCTGTGAGTTCCGGATCTGACTCGGGCAATGCTGGGACTCCCGAAGGAGGCAACACAGCCGAATCGTCATCTCCGGAGGAGTCCAGCCCACCTTGTGATGCGGCGATCGACATAGCATCCTCCGCGGGTGCGCCAAATGAAACGCAGGGCCCCGAACGGGAAGCCCCGGCGCCCTCATCAGGCAACACCACGGGTTGCAGTGTGCAGGAGGGGGGTGTGGCCCGAGGAGGATTCGTCGAGTTGTTCCACACCGTAACCCTCAGATCACCCTGACCACCAGCCAAAGTACCCCCTCCAGTGGAGGAAGTAGATTGGGGTGTGGTAGAGGGGACTCTCCCCCCATTACGGAGATCATGGAGTCTCGATCGCAACACTGAGATGGTCATGTTCCCGCAGTGAGAACATGACTCATCCATGAACGCGCGTTCAGCGTGCACGAGGCCCAAGCACGCCAAACAGCGATCATGACCATCAAACGGAGGTACCAGTCGACCGCACCCAGAAACGGAGCACGGGCGAGCCATCTTTAAAAAGACGTGCCACGTGCAGCTCTTTTAGAGAGGAGTGAAAAGCTCTGCAGAATGCCGAAGCACCCAGGGAGAACACGCACGCTGTGCTCGATCACTGCACAGATCAGACAGGAAATGCGGAACTCGCTGGAACGTGCCGTAACACCAACACTCTGGAGAGAAACTCGTCTTGAAGAGGAAGCGCTCAGGCAGTAAACTCGGCTCTGAAGCAAAAACATAATGCGAGATTGCCACGCAACGCCCTTTATACCCACGCCGTGGGGCGGGGTTGCGGCATGCAAATTCCGCAGACCCATGGCATTTTCATGCCATTGGCTCGTTTTGTAGAGCTCAAAGGCGATTGGCTTCTAAGCGAAACCCCCATTCCGTCAGTAACTGACGTAACTCGTAGTGTACTGACTGAAAGGGAACTTACTATACATACTCATTGACTTCCCTTCTGATTCCCATACTAGCCAAAATTTCCACAAAAGGTTTTTTTTCTTTCTTTTTTCTTTTTTTCTTTTTTTTTTTTTTTTTTTTACATGTTATGGCTGTACAGAAGTCCATATTTGACCTACTGAACATATTTTTGGCCCAAGAGTCTTTAAACACTAACTTACTATACATACTCATTGACTTCCCTTCTGATTTCCATACTAGACAGAAGTTCCACAAAAGGTTTTTTTTCTTTCTTTTTTTTTTTTTTTCTTTTTTTTTTATACATGTTATGGCTGTACAGAAGTCCATATTTGACCTACTGAACATATTTTTGGCCCAAGAGTCCTTAAACACTAACTTACTATACATACTCATTGACTTCCCTTCTGGTTCCCAATACCAGGCAAAAGATCCAGAAAAGGTTTTTTTAAGTTTTTTTAAAGTTTTTTTTTTTTACATTGTATGGTTGCACAGAAGTCCATATTTGACGAATAGAACATATTTTTGGCCCAAGAGTCCTTAAACACTAACTTACTATACATACTCATTGACTTCCCATCTGATTCCCACACTAGCCAAAAGTTCCACAAAAGGTTTTTTTTCTTTCTTTTTTTTTTTTTCTTTTTTTTTTTTTTTACATGCTATGGCTGTACACAAGTCCATATTTGACCTACTGAACATATTTTTGGTCCAAGAGTCTTTAAACACTAATTTACTATACGTACTCATTGACTTCCCTTCTGATTCCCATAGCCAAAAGTTCCACAAAAGGCTTTTTTTTCTTTCTTTTTGTTTTTGTTTAAATGTTATGGCTGGACAGAAGTCCATATTTGACGAACAGAACACATTTTTGGCCCAAGAGTCCATAAACAATAACTTACTATACATACTCATTGACTTTCATTCTGATTCCCATAGCCAAAAGTTCCACAAAAGGCTTTTTTCTCTTTCCTTCTTCTTTTTTTTTTTTTTTTACATGTTATGGCTGTACAGAAGTCCATATTTGACGAATAGAACATATTTTTGGCCCAAGAGTACTTAAACTAACTTACTATACATACTCATTGACTTCCCTTCTGATTCCCATAGCCAAAAGTTCCACAAAAGGCTTTTTTTTTCTTTCCTTTTTTTTTTTGTTTAAATGTTATGGCTGTACAGAAGTCCATATTTGACCTACTGAACATATTTTTTGTCCAAGAGTCCTTAAACACTAACTTACTATACATACTCATTGACTTCCGTTCTGGTTCCCAATACCAGGCAAAATATCCAGAAAAGTTTTTTTTAAGGTTTTTTTTTTTTACATTGTATGGCTGCACAGAAGTCCATATTTGACCTACTGAACATATTTTTGGTCCAAGAGTCTTTAAACACTAATTTACTATACGTACTCATTGACTTCCCTTCTGATTCCCATAGCCAAAAGTTCCACAAAAGGCTTTTTTTTCTTTCTTTTTGTTTTTGTTTAAATGTTATGGCTGGACAGAAGTCCATATTTGACGAACAGAACACATTTTTGGCCCAAGAGTCCATAAACAATAACTTACTATACATACTCATTGACTTTCATTCTGATTCCCATAGCCAAAAGTTCCACAAAAGGCTTTTTTCTCTTTCCTTCTTCTTTTTTTTTTTTTTTTACATGTTATGGCTGTACAGAAGTCCATATTTGACGAATAGAACATATTTTTGGCCCAAGAGTACTTAAACTAACTTACTATACATACTCATTGACTTCCCTTCTGATTCCCATAGCCAAAAGTTCCACAAAAGGCTTTTTTTTTCTTTCCTTTTTTTTTTTGTTTAAATGTTATGGCTGTACAGAAGTCCATATTTGACCTACTGAACATATTTTTTGTCCAAGAGTCCTTAAACACTAACTTACTATACATACTCATTGACTTCCGTTCTGGTTCCCAATACCAGGCAAAATATCCAGAAAAGTTTTTTTTAAGGTTTTTTTTTTTTACATTGTATGGCTGCACAGAAGTCCATATTTGACCTACTGAACATATTTTTGGCCCAAGAGTCCTTAAACAATAACTTACTATACATACTCATTGACTTCCCTTCTGTTTCCCATACTAGCCAAAAGTTCCACAAAATGTTTTTTTTCTTTCTTTTTAATTTTTTTTTTTTTTTTTTTTTTTACGTTATGGCTGTACAGAAGTCCATATTTGACCTACTGAACATATTTTTGGCCCAAGAGTCTTTAAACACTAACTTACTATACATACTGATTGACTTCCCTTCTGATTTCCATACTAGACAGAAGTTCCACAAAAGGCTTTTTTTTCTTTCTTTTTTTTTTGTTTAAATGTTATGGCTGTAGAGAAGTCCATATTTGACGAACAGAACATATTTTTGGCCCAAGAGTCCTTAAACACTAACTTACTATACATACTCATTGACTTCCCTTCTGATTCCCATAGCCAAAATTTCCACAAAAGGCTTTTTTTTCTTTCCTTTTTTTCTTTTTCTTTTTTTTTGTTTTTTTTGTTTAAATGTTATGGCTGGACAGAAGTCCATATTTGACCTACTGAACATATTTTTGGCCCAAGAGTCCTTAAACACTAACTTACTATACATACTCATTGACTTCCCTTCTGATTCCCATACTAGCCACAATTTCCACAAAAGGTTTTTTTTCTTTCTTTTTTTTTTTTTTTTTTTTTTTTTTTTTTTTACATGTTATGGCTGTACAGAAGTCCATATTTGACCTACTGAACATATTTTTGGCCCAAGAGTCTTTAAACACTAACTTACTATACATACTCATTGACTTCCCTTCTGATTTCCATACTAGACAGAAGTTCCACAAAAGGTTTTTTTTCTTTCTTTTTTTTTTTTTTTCTTTTTTTTTTATACATGTTATGGCTGTACAGAAGTCCATATTTGACCTACTGAACATATTTTTGGCCCAAGAGTCCTTAAACACTAACTTACTATACATACTCATTGACTTCCCTTCTGGTTCCCAATACCAGGCAAAAGATCCAGAAAAGGTTTTTTTAAGTTTTTTTAAAGTTTTTTTTTTTTACATTGTATGGTTGCACAGAAGTCCATATTTGACGAATAGAACATATTTTTGGCCCAAGAGTCCTTAAACACTAACTTACTATACATACTCATTGACTTCCCATCTGATTCCCACACTAGCCAAAAGTTCCACAAAAGGTTTTTTTTCTTTCTTTTTTTTTTTTTCTTTTTTTTTTTTTTTACATGCTATGGCTGTACACAAGTCCATATTTGACCTACTGAACATATTTTTGGTCCAAGAGTCTTTAAACACTAATTTACTATACGTACTCATTGACTTCCCTTCTGATTCCCATAGCCAAAAGTTCCACAAAAGGCTTTTTTTTCTTTCTTTTTGTTTTTGTTTAAATGTTATGGCTGGACAGAAGTCCATATTTGACGAACAGAACACATTTTTGGCCCAAGAGTCCATAAACAATAACTTACTATACATACTCATTGACTTTCATTCTGATTCCCATAGCCAAAAGTTCCACAAAAGGCTTTTTTCTCTTTCCTTCTTTTTTTTTTTTTTTTTTACATGTTATGGCTGTACAGAAGTCCATATTTGACGAATAGAACATATTTTTGGCCCAAGAGTACTTAAACTAACTTACTATACATACTCATTGACTTCCCTTCTGATTCCCATAGCCAAAAGTTCCACAAAAGGCTTTTTTTTTCTTTCCTTTTTTTTTTTGTTTAAATGTTATGGCTGTACAGAAGTCCATATTTGACCTACTGAACATATTTTTTGTCCAAGAGTCCTTAAACACTAACTTACTATACATACTCATTGACTTCCCTTCTGGTTCCCAATACCAGGCAAAATATCCAGAAAAGTTTTTTTTAAGGTTTTTTTTTTTTACATTGTATGGCTGCACAGAAGTCCATATTTGACCTACTGAACATATTTTTGGCCCAAGAGTCCTTAAACAATAACTTACTATACATACTCATTGACTTCCCTTCTGTTTCCCATACTAGCCAAAAGTTCCACAAAATGTTTTTTTTCTTTCTTTTTAATTTTTTTTTTTTTTTTTTTTACGTTATGGCTGTACAGAAGTCCATATTTGACCTACTGAACATATTTTTGGCCCAAGAGTCTTTAAACACTAACTTACTATACATACTGATTGACTTCCCTTCTGATTTCCATACTAGACAGAAGTTCCACAAAAGGCTTTTTTTTCTTTCTTTTTTTTTTGTTTAAATGTTATGGCTGTAGAGAAGTCCATATTTGACGAACAGAACATATTTTTGGCCCAAGAGTCCTTAAACACTAACTTACTATACATACTCATTGACTTCCCTTCTGATTCCCATAGCCAAAATTTCCACAAAAGGCTTTTTTTTCTTTCCTTTTTTTCTTTTTCTTTTTTTTTGTTTTTTTTGTTTAAATGTTATGGCTGGACAGAAGTCCATATTTGACCTACTGAACATATTTTTGGCCCAAGAGTCCTTAAACACTAACTTACTATACATACTCATTGACTTCCCTTCTGATTCCCATACTAGCCACAATTTCCACAAAAGGTTTTTTTTCTTTCTTTTTTTTTTTTTTTTTTTTTTTTTTTTTTTTTACATGTTATGGCTGTACAGAAGTCCATATTTGACCTACTGAACATATTTTTGGCCCAAGAGTCTTTAAACACTAACTTACTATACATACTCATTGACTTCCCTTCTGATTTCCATACTAGACAGAAGTTCCACAAAAGGTTTTTTTTCTTTCTTTTTTTTTTTTTTTCTTTTTTTTTTATACATGTTATGGCTGTACAGAAGTCCATATTTGACCTACTGAACATATTTTTGGCCCAAGAGTCCTTAAACACTAACTTACTATACATACTGATTGACTTCCCTTCTGATTTCCATACTAGACAGAAGTTCCACAAAAGGCTTTTTTTCATTTTTTTTTTCATTTTCTTTTTTTTTTTTGCTTGTTACATGTTATGACTGTACAGAAGTCCATATTTGACGAACAGAACATATTTTTGGCCCAAGAGTCCTTAAACACTAACTTACTATACATACTCATTGACTTCCTTTCTGATTCCCATACTAGCCAGAAGTTCCACAAAAGGCTTTTTTGTCTTTTTTTTTGTTTAAATGTTATGGCTGGACAGAAGTCCATATTTGACCTACTGAACATATTTTTGGCCCAAGAGTCCTTAAACACTAACTTACTATACATACTCATTGACTTCCCTTCTGATTCCCATACTAGCCACAATTTCCACAAAAGGTTTTTTTTCTTTCTTTTTTTTTTTTTTTTTTTTTTTTTTTTTTTTTACATGTTATGGCTGTACAGAAGTCCATATTTGACCTACTGAACATATTTTTGGCCCAAGAGTCTTTAAACACTAACTTACTATACATACTCATTGACTTCCCTTCTGATTTCCATACTAGACAGAAGTTCCACAAAAGGTTTTTTTTCTTTCTTTTTTTTATTTTTTATTTTTTTTTTATACATGTTATGGCTGTACAGAAGTCCATATTTGACCTACTGAACATATTTTTGGCCCAAGAGTCCTTAAACACTAACTTACTATACATACTGATTGACTTCCCTTCTGATTTCCATACTAGACAGAAGTTCCACAAAAGGCTTTTTTTCATTTTTTTTTCATTTTCTTTTTTTTTTTTGCTTGTTACATGTTATGACTGTACAGAAGTCCATATTTGACGAACAGAACATATTTTTGGCCCAAGAGTCCTTAAACACTAACTTACTATACATACTCATTGACTTCCTTTCTGATTCCCATACTAGCCAGAAGTTCCACAAAAGGCTTTTTTGTCTTTTTTTTTTTTTTTTTTTTTTTACATGTTATGGCTGTACAGAAGTCCATATTTGACGAATAGAACATATTTTTGGCCCAAGAGTCCTTAAACACTAACTTACTATACATACTCATTGACTTCCCTTCTGATTCCCATAGCCAAAAGTTCCACAAAAGGCTTTTTTTTTCTTTCCTTTTTTTTTTTGTTTAAATGTTATGGCTGTACAGAAGTCCATATTTGACCTACTGAACATATTTTTTGTCCAAGAGTCCTTAAACACTAACTTACTATACATACTTATTGACTTCCCTTCTGGTTCCCAATACCAGGCAAAATATCCAGAAAAGTTTTTTTTAAGGTTTCTTTCAGGTTTTTTTTTTTTACATTGTATGGCTGCACAGAAGTCCATATTTGACCTACTGAACATATTTTTGGCCCAAGAGTCCTTAAACAATAACTTACTATACATACTCATTGACTTCCCTTCTGTTTCCCATACTAGCCAAAAGTTCCACAAAATGTTTTTTTTCTTTCTTTTTAATTTTTTTTTCTTTTTTTTTTTTTTTACATGTTATGGCTGTACAGAAGTCCATATTTGACGAACATAACATATTTTTGGCCAAAGAGTCCTTAAACTCTAACTTACTATACATACTCATTGACTTCCCTTCTGATTCCCATAGCCAAAAGTTCCACAAAAGCCTTTTTTTTCTTTCCTTTTTTTCTTTTTCTTTTTTTTTTTTTTTTTTTTTTACATATTATGGCTGTACAGAAGTCCATATTTGACCTACTGAACATATTTTTGGCCCAAGAGTCCTTAAACACTAACTTACTATACATACTCATTGACTTCCCTTCTGATTCCCATAGCCAAAAGTTCCACAAAAGGTTTTTTTTCTTTCTTTTTTCTTTTTTTTTCTATTTTTTTTTTTTACATGTTATGGCTGTAGAGAAGTCCATATTTGACCTACTGAACATATTTTTGGCCCAAGAGTCTTTAAACACTAACTTACTATACATACTGATTGACTTCCGTTCTGATTCCCATAGCCAAAAATTCCACAAAAGGCATTTTTTTCTTTCCTTTTTTTTTGTTTAAATGTTATGGCGGTACAGAAGTCCATATTTGACGAACAGAACATATTTTTGGCCAAAGAGTCCTTAAACACTAACTTACTATACATACTCATTGACTTCCCTTCTGATTCCCATACTAGACAAAAGTTCCACAAAAGGCTTTTTTTTTTCTTTCTTTTTTTTTTTTTTCTTTTTTTTTTTTATATGTTATGGCTGTACAGAAGTCCATATTTGACGAATAGAACATATTGTTGGCCCAAGAGTCCTTAAATTAACTTACTATACATACTCATTGACTTCCCTTCTGATTCCCATAGCCAAAAGTTCCACAAAAGGCTTTTTTTTCCTTTCCTTTGTTTTTTGTTTAAATGTTATGGCTGTACAGAAGTCCATATTTGACCTACTGAACATATTTTTTGTCCAAGAGTCCTTAAACACTAACTTACTATATATTCTCATTGACTTCCCTTCTGGTTCCCAATACCAGGCAAAAGATCCAGAAAAGTTTTTTCTAAGGTTTTTTTAAGGTTTTTTTTTTTAAATTGTATGGCTGCACAGCAGTCCATATTTGACCTACTGAACATATTTTTGGCCCAAGAGTCCTTAAACAATAACTTACTATACATACTCATTGACTTCCCTTCTGTTTCCCATACTTGCCAAAAGTTCCACAAAAGGTTTTTTTTCTTTTTTTCTTTTTTTTTCTTTTACATGTTATGGCTGTAGAGAAGTCCATATTTGACCTACTGAACATATTTTTGGCCCAAGAGTCTTTAAACACTAACTTACTATACATACTGATTGACTTCCCTTCTGATTCCCATAGCCAAAAATTCCACAAAAGGCATTTTTTTCTTTCTTTTTTTTTCTTTTACATGTTATGGCTGTAGAGAAGTCCATATTTGACCTACTGAACATATTTTTGGCCCAAGAGTCTTTAAACACTAACTTACTATACATACTGATTGACTTCCCTTCTGATTCCCATAGCCAAAAATTCCACAAAAGGTTTTTTTTCTTTCTTTTTTTTTTCTTTTTTTTTTTTTTTTTTTACATGTTATGGCTGTACAGAAGTCCATATTTGACCTACTGAACATATTTTTGGCCCAAGAGTCCTTAAACACTAATTTACTATACATACTCATTGACTTCCCTTCTGTTTCCCATACTAGCCAAAAGTTCCACAAAAATTTTTTTTTCTTTCTTTTTAATTTTTTTTTCTTTTTTTTTTTTTACATGTTATGGCTGTACAGAAGTCCATATTTGACCTACTGAACATATTTTTGGTCCAAGAGTCTTTAAACACTAATTTACTATACGTACTCATTGACTTCCCTTCTGATTCCCATAGCCAAAAGTTCCACAAAAGGCTTTTTTTTCTTTCTTTTTGTTTTTGTTTAAATGTTATGGCTGGACAGAAGTCCATATTTGACGAACAGAACACATTTTTGGCCCAAGAGTCCATAAACAATAACTTACTATACATACTCATTGACTTTCATTCTGATTCCCATAGCCAAAAGTTCCACAAAAGGCTTTTTTCTCTTTCCTTCTTTTTTTTTTTTTTTTTTACATGTTATGGCTGTACAGAAGTCCATATTTGACGAATAGAACATATTTTTGGCCCAAGAGTACTTAAACTAACTTACTATACATACTCATTGACTTCCCTTCTGATTCCCATAGCCAAAAGTTCCACAAAAGGCTTTTTTTTTCTTTCCTTTTTTTTTTTGTTTAAATGTTATGGCTGTACAGAAGTCCATATTTGACCTACTGAACATATTTTTTGTCCAAGAGTCCTTAAACACTAACTTACTATACATACTCATTGACTTCCCTTCTGGTTCCCAATACCAGGCAAAATATCCAGAAAAGTTTTTTTTAAGGTTTTTTTTTTTTACATTGTATGGCTGCACAGAAGTCCATATTTGACCTACTGAACATATTTTTGGCCCAAGAGTCCTTAAACAATAACTTACTATACATACTCATTGACTTCCCTTCTGTTTCCCATACTAGCCAAAAGTTCCACAAAATGTTTTTTTTCTTTCTTTTTAATTTTTTTTTTTTTTTTTTTTACGTTATGGCTGTACAGAAGTCCATATTTGACCTACTGAACATATTTTTGGCCCAAGAGTCTTTAAACACTAACTTACTATACATACTGATTGACTTCCCTTCTGATTTCCATACTAGACAGAAGTTCCACAAAAGGCTTTTTTTTCTTTCTTTTTTTTTTGTTTAAATGTTATGGCTGTAGAGAAGTCCATATTTGACGAACAGAACATATTTTTGGCCCAAGAGTCCTTAAACACTAACTTACTATACATACTCATTGACTTCCCTTCTGATTCCCATAGCCAAAATTTCCACAAAAGGCTTTTTTTTCTTTCCTTTTTTTCTTTTTCTTTTTTTTTGTTTTTTTTGTTTAAATGTTATGGCTGGACAGAAGTCCATATTTGACCTACTGAACATATTTTTGGCCCAAGAGTCCTTAAACACTAACTTACTATACATACTCATTGACTTCCCTTCTGATTCCCATACTAGCCACAATTTCCACAAAAGGTTTTTTTTCTTTCTTTTTTTTTTTTTTTTTTTTTTTTTTTTTTTTACATGTTATGGCTGTACAGAAGTCCATAT
Source organism: Rhinogobio ventralis (assembly GCA_039654625.1). Classification (NCBI taxonomy): domain Eukaryota; kingdom Metazoa; phylum Chordata; class Actinopteri; order Cypriniformes; family Gobionidae; genus Rhinogobio; species Rhinogobio ventralis. The sequence continues at coordinate 25,455,406 of CM077216.1, forward strand.
TTGACCTACTGAACATATTTTTGGCCCAAGAGTCTTTAAACACTAACTTACTATACATACTCATTGACTTCCCTTCTGATTTCCATACTAGACAGAAGTTCCACAAAAGGTTTTTTTTCTTTCTTTTTTTTTTTTTTTCTTTTTTTTTTATACATGTTATGGCTGTACAGAAGTCCATATTTGACCTACTGAACATATTTTTGGCCCAAGAGTCCTTAAACACTAACTTACTATACATACTGATTGACTTCCCTTCTGATTTCCATACTAGACAGAAGTTCCACAAAAGGCTTTTTTTCATTTTTTTTTTCATTTTCTTTTTTTTTTTTGCTTGTTACATGTTATGACTGTACAGAAGTCCATATTTGACGAACAGAACATATTTTTGGCCCAAGAGTCCTTAAACACTAACTTACTATACATACTCATTGACTTCCTTTCTGATTCCCATACTAGCCAGAAGTTCCACAAAAGGCTTTTTTGTCTTTTTTTTTGTTTAAATGTTATGGCTGGACAGAAGTCCATATTTGACCTACTGAACATATTTTTGGCCCAAGAGTCCTTAAACACTAACTTACTATACATACTCATTGACTTCCCTTCTGATTCCCATACTAGCCACAATTTCCACAAAAGGTTTTTTTTCTTTCTTTTTTTTTTTTTTTTTTTTTTTTTTTTTTTTTACATGTTATGGCTGTACAGAAGTCCATATTTGACCTACTGAACATATTTTTGGCCCAAGAGTCTTTAAACACTAACTTACTATACATACTCATTGACTTCCCTTCTGATTTCCATACTAGACAGAAGTTCCACAAAAGGTTTTTTTTCTTTCTTTTTTTTATTTTTTATTTTTTTTTTATACATGTTATGGCTGTACAGAAGTCCATATTTGACCTACTGAACATATTTTTGGCCCAAGAGTCCTTAAACACTAACTTACTATACATACTGATTGACTTCCCTTCTGATTTCCATACTAGACAGAAGTTCCACAAAAGGCTTTTTTTCATTTTTTTTTCATTTTCTTTTTTTTTTTTGCTTGTTACATGTTATGACTGTACAGAAGTCCATATTTGACGAACAGAACATATTTTTGGCCCAAGAGTCCTTAAACACTAACTTACTATACATACTCATTGACTTCCTTTCTGATTCCCATACTAGCCAGAAGTTCCACAAAAGGCTTTTTTGTCTTTTTTTTTTTTTTTTTTTTTTTACATGTTATGGCTGTACAGAAGTCCATATTTGACGAATAGAACATATTTTTGGCCCAAGAGTCCTTAAACACTAACTTACTATACATACTCATTGACTTCCCTTCTGATTCCCATAGCCAAAAGTTCCACAAAAGGCTTTTTTTTTCTTTCCTTTTTTTTTTTGTTTAAATGTTATGGCTGTACAGAAGTCCATATTTGACCTACTGAACATATTTTTTGTCCAAGAGTCCTTAAACACTAACTTACTATACATACTTATTGACTTCCCTTCTGGTTCCCAATACCAGGCAAAATATCCAGAAAAGTTTTTTTTAAGGTTTCTTTCAGGTTTTTTTTTTTTACATTGTATGGCTGCACAGAAGTCCATATTTGACCTACTGAACATATTTTTGGCCCAAGAGTCCTTAAACAATAACTTACTATACATACTCATTGACTTCCCTTCTGTTTCCCATACTAGCCAAAAGTTCCACAAAATGTTTTTTTTCTTTCTTTTTAATTTTTTTTTCTTTTTTTTTTTTTTTACATGTTATGGCTGTACAGAAGTCCATATTTGACGAACATAACATATTTTTGGCCAAAGAGTCCTTAAACTCTAACTTACTATACATACTCATTGACTTCCCTTCTGATTCCCATAGCCAAAAGTTCCACAAAAGCCTTTTTTTTCTTTCCTTTTTTTCTTTTTCTTTTTTTTTTTTTTTTTTTTTTACATATTATGGCTGTACAGAAGTCCATATTTGACCTACTGAACATATTTTTGGCCCAAGAGTCCTTAAACACTAACTTACTATACATACTCATTGACTTCCCTTCTGATTCCCATAGCCAAAAGTTCCACAAAAGGTTTTTTTTCTTTCTTTTTTCTTTTTTTTTCTATTTTTTTTTTTTACATGTTATGGCTGTAGAGAAGTCCATATTTGACCTACTGAACATATTTTTGGCCCAAGAGTCTTTAAACACTAACTTACTATACATACTGATTGACTTCCGTTCTGATTCCCATAGCCAAAAATTCCACAAAAGGCATTTTTTTCTTTCCTTTTTTTTTGTTTAAATGTTATGGCGGTACAGAAGTCCATATTTGACGAACAGAACATATTTTTGGCCAAAGAGTCCTTAAACACTAACTTACTATACATACTCATTGACTTCCCTTCTGATTCCCATACTAGACAAAAGTTCCACAAAAGGCTTTTTTTTTTCTTTCTTTTTTTTTTTTTTCTTTTTTTTTTTTATATGTTATGGCTGTACAGAAGTCCATATTTGACGAATAGAACATATTGTTGGCCCAAGAGTCCTTAAATTAACTTACTATACATACTCATTGACTTCCCTTCTGATTCCCATAGCCAAAAGTTCCACAAAAGGCTTTTTTTTCCTTTCCTTTGTTTTTTGTTTAAATGTTATGGCTGTACAGAAGTCCATATTTGACCTACTGAACATATTTTTTGTCCAAGAGTCCTTAAACACTAACTTACTATATATTCTCATTGACTTCCCTTCTGGTTCCCAATACCAGGCAAAAGATCCAGAAAAGTTTTTTCTAAGGTTTTTTTAAGGTTTTTTTTTTTAAATTGTATGGCTGCACAGCAGTCCATATTTGACCTACTGAACATATTTTTGGCCCAAGAGTCCTTAAACAATAACTTACTATACATACTCATTGACTTCCCTTCTGTTTCCCATACTTGCCAAAAGTTCCACAAAAGGTTTTTTTTCTTTTTTTCTTTTTTTTTCTTTTACATGTTATGGCTGTAGAGAAGTCCATATTTGACCTACTGAACATATTTTTGGCCCAAGAGTCTTTAAACACTAACTTACTATACATACTGATTGACTTCCCTTCTGATTCCCATAGCCAAAAATTCCACAAAAGGCATTTTTTTCTTTCTTTTTTTTTCTTTTACATGTTATGGCTGTAGAGAAGTCCATATTTGACCTACTGAACATATTTTTGGCCCAAGAGTCTTTAAACACTAACTTACTATACATACTGATTGACTTCCCTTCTGATTCCCATAGCCAAAAATTCCACAAAAGGTTTTTTTTCTTTCTTTTTTTTTTCTTTTTTTTTTTTTTTTTTTACATGTTATGGCTGTACAGAAGTCCATATTTGACCTACTGAACATATTTTTGGCCCAAGAGTCCTTAAACACTAATTTACTATACATACTCATTGACTTCCCTTCTGTTTCCCATACTAGCCAAAAGTTCCACAAAAATTTTTTTTTCTTTCTTTTTAATTTTTTTTTCTTTTTTTTTTTTTACATGTTATGGCTGTACAGAAGTCCATATTTGACCTACTGAACATATTTTTGGCCCAAGAGTCCTTAAACAATAACTTACTATACATACTCATTGACTTCCCTTCTGATTCCCATAGCCAAAAGTTCCACAAAAGCCTTTTTTTTCTTTCCTTTTTTTTTTTTTTTTTTTTTTTTTTTTTTTTTTTACATATTATGGCTGTACAGAAGTCCATATTTGACCTACTGAACATATTTTTGGCCCAAGAGTCCTTAAACACTAACTTACTATACATACTCATTGACTTCCCTTCTGATTCCCATAGCCAAAAGTTCCACAAAAGGTTTTTTTTCTTTCTTTTTTCTTTTTTTTTTTTTTTTTTTTTTTTACATGTTATGGCTGTAGAGAAGTCCATATTTGACCTACTGAACATATTTTTGGCCCAAGAGTCTTTAAACACTAACTTACTATACATACTGATTGACTTCCGTTCTGATTCCCATAGCCAAAAATTCCACAAAAGGCATTTTTTTCTTTCCTTTTTTTTTGTTTAAATGTTATGGCTGTACAGAACTCCATATTTGACCTACTGAACATATTTTTTGTCCAAGAGTCCTTAAACACTAACTTACTATATATACTCATTGACTTCCCTTCTGGTTCCCAATACCAGGCAAAAGATCCAGAAAAGTTTTTTCTAAGGTCTTTTTAAGTTTTTTTTTTTTACATTGTATGGCTGCACAGCAGTCCATATTTGACCTACTGAACATATTTTTGGCCCAAGAGTCCTTAAACAATAACTTACTATACATACTCATTGACTTCCCTTCTGTTTCCCATACTAGCCAAAAGTTCCACAAAAGGTTTTTTTTCTTTCTTTTTTCTTTTTTTTTCTTTTACATGTTATGGCTGTAGAGAAGTCCATATTTGACCTACTGAACATATTTTTGGCCCAAGAGTCTTTAAACACTAACTTACTATACATACTGATTGACTTCCCTTCTGATTCCATAGCCAAAAATTCCACAAAAGGCATGTTTTTCTTTCTTTTTTTTTTGTTTAAATGTTATGGCTGTACAGAAGTCCATATTTGACCTACTGAACATATTTTTGGCCCAAGAGTCCTTAAACACTAACTTACTATACATACTCATTGACTTCCCATCTGATTCCCATACTAGCCAAAAGTTCCACAAAAGGTTTTTTTTCTTTCTTTTTTTTTTCTTTTTTTTTTTTTTTTTTACATGTTATGGCTGTACAGAAGTCCATATTTGACCTACTGAACATATTTTTGGCCCAAGAGTCTTTAAACACTAACTTACTATACATACTGATTGACTTCCCTTCTGATTCCCATAGCCAAAAATTCCACAAAAGGCATTTTTTTCTTTCTTTTTTTTTGTTTAAATGTTATGGCTGGACAGAAGTCCATATTTGACCTACTGAACATATTTTTGGCCCAAGAGTCTTTAAACACTAACTTACTATACATACTCATTGACTTCCCTTCTGATTTCCATACTAGACAGAAGTTCCACAAAAGGCTTTTTTTTCTTTCCTTTTTTTCTTTTTCTTTTTTTTTGTTTTTTTTGTTTAAATGTTATGGCTGGACAGAAGTCCATATTTGACGAACAGAACATATTTTTGGCCAAAGAGTCCTTAAACACTAACTTACTATACATACTCATTGACTTCCCTTCTGATTCCCATAGCCAAAAGTTCCACGGAAGCCTTTTTTTTCTTTCCTTTTTTTCTTTTTTTTTTCTTTTTTTATTTACATATTATGGCTGTACAGAAGTCCATATTTGACCTACTGAACATATTTTTGGCCCAAGAGCCCTTAAACACTAACTTACTATACATACTCATTGACTTCCCTTCTGATTCCCATACTAGACAAAAGTTCCACAAAAGGCTTTTTTTTTTTTTTTCTTTTTTTCTTTTTTTTTTTACATGTTATGGCTGTACAGAAGTCCATATTTGACCTACTGAACATACTTTTGGCCCAAGAGTCCTTAAACTAACTTACTATACATACTCATTGACTTCCCTTCTGATTCCCATACTAGACAAAAGTTCCACAAAAGGCTTTTTTTTTTCTTTCTTTTTTTTTTTTTTTAAATGTTATGGCTGTACAGAAGTCCATATTTGATGAACAGAACATATTTTTGGCCAAAGAGTCCTTAAACACAAACTTACTATACATACTCATTGACTTCCCTTCTGGTTCCCATAGCCAAAAGTTCCACAGAAGCCTTTTTTTTCTTTCCTTTTTTTCTTTTTTTTTTTTTTTTTTTTTACATATTATGGCTGTACAGAAGTCCATATTTGACCTAATGAACATATTTTTGGCCCAAGAGCCCTTAAACACTAACTTACTATACATACTCATTGACTTCCCTTCTGATTCCCATACTAGACAAAAGTTCCACAAAAGGCTTTTTTTTTTTTTTTCTTTTTTTTTTTTTTTTTTACATGTTATGGCTGTACAGAAGTCCATATTTGACCTACTGAACATACTTTTGGCCCAAGAGTCCTTAAACACTAACTTACTATACATACTCATTGACTTCCCTTCTGGTTCCCATAGCCAAAAGTTCCACAGAAGCCTTTTTTTTCTTTCCTTTTTTTCTTTTTTTTTTTTTTTTTTTTTACATATTATGGCTGTACAGAAGTCCATATTTGACCTACTGAACATATTTTTGGCCCAAGAGCCCTTAAACACTAACTTACTATACATACTCATTGACTTCCCTTCTGATTCCCATACTAGACAAAAGTTCCACAAAAGGCTTTTTTTTTTTTTTCTTTTTTTTTTTTTTTTTTACATGTTATGGCTGTACAGAAGTCCATATTTGACCTACTGAACATACTTTTGGCCCAAGAGTCCTTAAACTAACTTACTATACATACTCATTGACTTCCCTTCTGATTCCCATACTAGACAAAAGTTTCACAAAAGGCTTTTTTTTTTCTTTCTTTTTTTTTTGTTTAAATGTTATGGCTGTACAGAAGTCCATATTTGATGAACAGAACATATTTTTGGCCCAAGAGTCTTTAAACACTAACTTACTATACATACTCATTGACTTCCCTTCTGATTCCCATAGCCAAAAGTTCCACAAAAGGCTTTTTTTTCTTTCCTTTTTTTCTTTTTCTTTTTTTTTGTTTTTTTTGTTTAAATGTTATGGCTGGACAGAAGTCCATATTTGACCTACTGAACATATTTTTGGCCCAAGAGTCTTTAAACACTAACTTACTATACATACTCATTGACTTCCCTTCTGATTTCCATAATAGACAGAAGTTCCACAAAAGGCTTTTTTTTCTTTCCTTTTTTTCTTTTTCTTTTTTTTTGTTTTTTTGTTTAAATGTTATGGCTGGACAGAAGTCCATATTTGACGAACAGAACATATTTTTGGCCAAAGAGTCCTTAAACACTAACTTACTATACATACTCATTGACTTCCCTTCTGATTCCCATAGCCAAAAGTTCCACGGAAGCCTTTTTTTTCTTTCCTTTTTTTCTTTTTTTTTTTTTTTTTTTTACATATTATGGCTGTACAGAAGTCCATATTTGACCTACTGAACATATTTTTGGCCCAAGAGCCCTTAAACTAACTTACTATACATACTCATTGACTTCCCTTCTGATTCCCATACTAGACAAAAGTTCCACAAAAGGCTTTTTTTTTTCTTTCTTTTTTTCTTTTTTTAAATGTTATGGCTGTACAGAAGTCCATATTTGATGAACAGAACATATTTTTGGCCCAAGAGTCTTTAAACACTAACTTACTATACATACTCATTGACTTCCCATCTGATTCCCATACTAGCCAAAAGTTCCACAAAAGGTTTTTTTTCTTTCTTTTTTTTTTCTTTTTTTTTTTTTTTTTTTTACATGTTATGGCTGTACAGAAGTCCATATTTGACCTACTGAACATATTTTTGGCCCAAGAGTCTTTAAACACTAACTTACTATACATACTGATTGACTTCCCTTCTGATTCCCATAGCCAAAAATTCCACAAAAGGCATTTTTTTCTTTCTTTTTTTTTGTTTAAATGTTATGGCTGTACAGAAGTCCATATTTGACGAACAGAACATATTTTTGGCCAAAGAGTCCTTAAACACTAACTTACTATACATACTCATTGACTTCCCTTCTGGTTCCCATAGCCAAAAGTTCCACAGAAGCCTTTTTTTTCTTTCCTTTTTTTCTTTTTTTTTTTTTTTTTTTTTACATGTTATGGCTGTAGAGAAGTCCATATTTGACCTACTGAACATATTTTTGGCCCAAGAGTCTTTAAACACTAACTTACTATACATACTGATTGACTTCCGTTCTGATTCCCATAGCCAAAAATTCCACAAAAGGCATTTTTTTCTTTCCTTTTTTTTTGTTTAAATGTTATGGCTGTACAGAACTCCATATTTGACCTACTGAACATATTTTTTGTCCAAGAGTCCTTAAACACTAACTTACTATATATACTCATTGACTTCCCTTCTGGTTCCCAATACCAGGCAAAAGATCCAGAAAAGTTTTTTCTAAGGTCTTTTTAAGGTTTTTTTTTTTACATTGTATGGCTGCACAGCAGTCCATATTTGACCTACTGAACATATTTTTGGCCCAAGAGTCCTTAAACAATAACTTACTATACATACTCATTGACTTCCCTTCTGTTTCCCATACTAGCCAAAAGTTCCACAAAAGGTTTTTTTTCTTTCTTTTTTCTTTTTTTTTCTTTTACATGTTATGGCTGTAGAGAAGTCCATATTTGACCTACTGAACATATTTTTGGCCCAAGAGTCTTTAAACACTAACTTACTATACATACTGATTGACTTCCCTTCTGATTCCATAGCCAAAAATTCCACAAAAGGCATTTTTTTCTTTCTTTTTTTTTTGTTTAAATGTTATGGCTGTACAGAAGTCCATATTTGACCTACTGAACATATTTTTGGCCCAAGAGTCCTTAAACACTAACTTACTATACATACTCATTGACTTCCCATCTGATTCCCATACTAGCCAAAAGTTCCACAAAAGGTTTTTTTTCTTTCTTTTTTTTTTCTTTTTTTTTTTTTTTTTACATGTTATGGCTGTACAGAAGTCCATATTTGACCTACTGAACATATTTTTGGCCCAAGAGTCTTTAAACACTAACTTACTATACATACTGATTGACTTCCCTTCTGATTCCCATAGCCAAAAATTCCACAAAAGGCATTTTTTTCTTTCTTTTTTTTTGTTTAAATGTTATGGCTGGACAGAAGTCCATATTTGACCTACTGAACATATTTTTGGCCCAAGAGTCTTTAAACACTAACTTACTATACATACTCATTGACTTCCCTTCTGATTTTCATACTAGACAGAAGTTCCACAAAAGGCTTTTTTTTCTTTCCTTTTTTTCTTTTTCTTTTTTTTTGTTTTTTTTGTTTAAATGTTATGGCTGGACAGAAGTCCATATTTGACGAACAGAACATATTTTTGGCCAAAGAGTCCTTAAACACTAACTTACTATACATACTCATTGACTTCCCTTCTGATTCCCATAGCCAAAAGTTCCACGGAAGCCTTTTTTTTCTTTCCTTTTTTTCTTTTTTTTTTCTTTTTTTTTTTACATATTATGGCTGTACAGAAGTCCATATTTGACCTACTGAACATATTTTTGGCCCAAGAGCCCTTAAACACTAACTTACTATACATACTCATTGACTTCCCTTCTGATTCCCATACTAGACAAAAGTTCCACAAAAGGCTTTTTTTTTTTTTTCTTTTTTTCTTTTTTTTTTTACATGTTATGGCTGTACAGAAGTCCATATTTGACCTACTGAACATACTTTTGGCCCAAGAGTCCTTAAACTAACTTACTATACATACTCATTGACTTCCCTTCTGATTCCCATACTAGACAAAAGTTCCACAAAAGGCTTTTTTTTTTCTTTCTTTTTTTTTTTTTTAAATGTTATGGCTGTACAGAAGTCCATATTTGATGAACAGAACATATTTTTGGCCAAAGAGTCCTTAAACACTAACTTACTATACATACTCATTGACTTCCCTTCTGGTTCCCATAGCCAAAAGTTCCACAGAAGCCTTTTTTTTCTTTCCTTTTTTTTTTTTTTTTTTTTTTTTTTTTTACATATTATGGCTGTACAGAAGTCCATATTTGACCTACTGAACATATTTTTGGCCCAAGAGCCCTTAAACACTAACTTACTATACATACTCATTGACTTCCCTTCTGATTCCCATACTAGACAAAAGTTCCACAAAAGGCTTTTTTTTTTTTTTTTTTTTTTTTTTTTTTTTTACATGTTATGGCTGTACAGAAGTCCATATTTGACCTACTGAACATACTTTTGGCCCAAGAGTCCTTAAACACTAACTTACTATACATACTCATTGACTTCCCTTCTGGTTCCCATAGCCAAAAGTTCCACAGAAGCCTTTTTTTTCTTTCCTTTTTTTCTTTTTTCTTTTTTTTTTTTTTACATATTATGGCTGTACAGAAGTCCATATTTGACCTACTGAACATACTTTTGGCCCAATAGTCCTTAAACTAACTTACTATACATACTCATTGACTTCCCTTCTGATTCCCATACTAGACAAAAGTTTCACAAAAGGCTTTTTTTTTTCTTTCTTTTTTTTTTGTTTAAATGTTATGGCTGTACAGAAGTCCATATTTGATGAACAGAACATATTTTTGGCCCAAGAGTCTTTAAACACTAACTTACTATACATACTCATTGACTTCCCTTCTGATTCCCATAGCCAAAAGTTCCACAAAAGGCTTTTTTTTCTTTCCTTTTTTTCTTTTTCTTTTTTTTTGTTTTTTTTGTTTAAATGTTATGGCTGGACAGAAGTCCATATTTGACCTACTGAACATATTTTTGGCCCAAGAGTCTTTAAACACTAACTTACTATACATACTCATTGACTTCCCTTCTGATTTCCATAATAGACAGAAGTTCCACAAAAGGCTTTTTTTTCTTTCCTTTTTTTCTTTTTCTTTTTTTTTGTTTTTTTGTTTAAATGTTATGGCTGGACAGAAGTCCATATTTGACGAACAGAACATATTTTTGGCCAAAGAGTCCTTAAACACTAACTTACTATACATACTCATTGACTTCCCTTCTGATTCCCATAGCCAAAAGTTCCACGGAAGCCTTTTTTTTCTTTCCTTTTTTTCTTTTTTTTTTTTTTTTTTTACATATTATGGCTGTACAGAAGTCCATATTTGACCTACTGAACATATTTTTGGCCCAAGAGCCCTTAAACTAACTTACTATACATACTCATTGACTTCCCTTCTGATTCCCATACTAGACAAAAGTTCCACAAAAGGCTTTTTTTTTTCTTTCTTTTTTTCTTTTTTTAAATGTTATGGCTGTACAGAAGTCCATATTTGATGAACAGAACATATTTTTGGCCCAAGAGTCTTTAAACACTAACTTACTATACATACTCATTGACTTCCCATCTGATTCCCATACTAGCCAAAAGTTCCACAAAAGGTTTTTTTTCTTTCTTTTTTTTTTCTTTTTTTTTTTTTTTTTTTACATGTTATGGCTGTACAGAAGTCCATATTTGACCTACTGAACATATTTTTGGCCCAAGAGTCTTTAAACACTAACTTACTATACATACTGATTGACTTCCCTTCTGATTCCCATAGCCAAAAATTCCACAAAAGGCATTTTTTTCTTTCCTTTTTTTTTGTTTAAATGTTATGGCTGTACAGAACTCCATATTTGACCTACTGAACATATTTTTTGTCCAAGAGTCCTTAAACACTAACTTACTATATATACTCATTGACTTCCCTTCTGGTTCCCAATACCAGGCAAAAGATCCAGAAAAGTTTTTTCTAAGGTCTTTTTAAGGTTTTTTTTTTTACATTGTATGGCTGCACAGCAGTCCATATTTGACCTACTGAACATATTTTTGGCCCAAGAGTCCTTAAACAATAACTTACTATACATACTCATTGACTTCCCTTCTGTTTCCCATACTAGCCAAAAGTTCCACAAAAGGTTTTTTTTCTTTCTTTTTTCTTTTTTTTTCTTTTACATGTTATGGCTGTAGAGAAGTCCATATTTGACCTACTGAACATATTTTTGGCCCAAGAGTCTTTAAACACTAACTTACTATACATACTGATTGACTTCCCTTCTGATTCCATAGCCAAAAATTCCACAAAAGGCATGTTTTTCTTTCTTTTTTTTTTTGTTTAAATGTTATGGCTGTACAGAAGTCCATATTTGACCTACTGAACATATTTTTGGCCCAAGAGTCCTTAAACACTAACTTACTATACATACTCATTGACTTCCCATCTGATTCCCATACTAGCCAAAAGTTCCACAAAAGGTTTTTTTTCTTTCTTTTTTTTTTCTTTTTTTTTTTTTTTTTTTTACATGTTATGGCTGTACAGAAGTCCATATTTGACCTACTGAACATATTTTTGGCCCAAGAGTCTTTAAACACTAACTTACTATACATACTGATTGACTTCCCTTCTGATTCCCATAGCCAAAAATTCCACAAAAGGCATTTTTTTCTTTCTTTTTTTTTGTTTAAATGTTATGGCTGGACAGAAGTCCATATTTGACCTACTGAACATATTTTTGGCCCAAGAGTCTTTAAACACTAACTTACTATACATACTCATTGACTTCCCTTCTGATTTCCATACTAGACAGAAGTTCCACAAAAGGCTTTTTTTTCTTTCCTTTTTTTCTTTTTCTTTTTTTTTGTTTTTTTTGTTTAAATGTTATGGCTGGACAGAAGTCCATATTTGACGAACAGAACATATTTTTGGCCAAAGAGTCCTTAAACACTAACTTACTATACATACTCATTGACTTCCCTTCTGATTCCCATAGCCAAAAGTTCCACGGAAGCCTTTTTTTTCTTTCCTTTTTTTCTTTTTTTTTTCTTTTTTTTTTTACATATTATGGCTGTACAGAAGTCCATATTTGACCTACTGAACATATTTTTGGCCCAAGAGCCCTTAAACACTAACTTACTATACATACTCATTGACTTCCCTTCTGATTCCCATACTAGACAAAAGTTCCACAAAAGGCTTTTTTTTTTCTTTTCTTTTTTTCTTTTTTTTTTTACATGTTATGGCTGTACAGAAGTCCATATTTGACCTACTGAACATACTTTTGGCCCAAGAGTCCTTAAACTAACTTACTATACATACTCATTGACTTCCCTTCTGATTCCCATACTAGACAAAAGTTCCACAAAAGGCTTTTTTTTTTCTTTCTTTTTTTTTTTTTTAAATGTTATGGCTGTACAGAAGTCCATATTTGATGAACAGAACATATTTTTGGCCAAAGAGTCCTTAAACACAAACTTACTATACATACTCATTGACTTCCCTTCTGGTTCCCATAGCCAAAAGTTCCACAGAAGCCTTTTTTTTCTTTCCTTTTTTTCTTTTTTTCTTTTTTTTTTTTACATATTATGGCTGTACAGAAGTCCATATTTGACCTACTGAACATATTTTTGGCCCAAGAGCCCTTAAACACTAACTTACTATACATACTCATTGACTTCCCTTCTGATTCCCATACTAGACAAAAGTTCCACAAAAGGCTTTTTTTTTTTTTTTCTTTTTTTTTTTTTTTTTTACATGTTATGGCTGTACAGAAGTCCATATTTGACCTACTGAACATACTTTTGGCCCAAGAGTCCTTAAACACTAACTTACTATACATACTCATTGACTTCCCTTCTGGTTCCCATAGCCAAAAGTTCCACAGTAGCCTTTTTTTTCTTTCCTTTTTTTCTTTTTTTTTTTTTTTTTTTTTACATATTATGGCTGTACAGAAGTCCATATTTGACCTACTGAACATATTTTTGGCCCAAGAGCCCTTAAACACTAACTTACTATACATACTCTTTGACTTCCCTTCTGATTCCCATACTAGACAAAAGTTCCACAAAAGGCTTTTTTTTTTTTTTTTCTTTTTTTTTTTTTTTTTTACATGTTATGGCTGTACAGAAGTCCATATTTGACCTTCTGAACATACTTTTGGCCCAAGAGTCCTTAAACTAACTTACTATACATACTCATTGACTTCCCTTCTGATTCCCATACTAGACAAAAGTTTCACAAAAGGCTTTTTTTTTTCTTTCTTTTTTTTTTGTTTAAATGTTATGGCTGTACAGAAGTCCATATTTGATGAACAGAACATATTTTTGGCCCAAGAGTCTTTAAACACTAACTTACTATACATACTCATTGACTTCCCTTCTGATTCCCATAGCCAAAAGTTCCACAAAAGGCTTTTTTTTCTTTCCTTTTTTTCTTTTTCTTTTTTTTTGTTTTTTTTGTTTAAATGTTATGGCTGGACAGAAGTCCATATTTGACCTACTGAACATATTTTTGGCCCAAGAGTCTTTAAACACTAACTTACTATACATACTCATTGACTTCCCTTCTGATTTCCATAATAGACAGAAGTTCCACAAAAGGCTTTTTTTTCTTTCCTTTTTTTCTTTTTCTTTTTTTTTGTTTTTTTGTTTAAATGTTATGGCTGGACAGAAGTCCATATTTGACGAACAGAACATATTTTTGGCCAAAGAGTCCTTAAACACTAACTTACTATACATACTCATTGACTTCCCTTCTGATTCCCATAGCCAAAAGTTCCACGGAAGCCTTTTTTTTCTTTCCTTTTTTTCTTTTTTTTTTTTTTTTTTTACATATTATGGCTGTACAGAAGTCCATATTTGACCTACTGAACATATTTTTGGCCCAAGAGCCCTTAAACTAACTTACTATACATACTCATTGACTTCCCTTCTGATTCCCATACTAGACAAAAGTTCCACAAAAGGCTTTTTTTTTTCTTTCTTTTTTTCTTTTTTTAAATGTTATGGCTGTACAGAAGTCCATATTTGATGAACAGAACATATTTTTGGCCCAAGAGTCTTTAAACACTAACTTACTATACATACTCATTGACTTCCCATCTGATTCCCATACTAGCCAAAAGTTCCACAAAAGGTTTTTTTTCTTTCTTTTTTTTTTCTTTTTTTTTTTTTTTTTTTACATGTTATGGCTGTACAGAAGTCCATATTTGACCTACTGAACATATTTTTGGCCCAAGAGTCTTTAAACACTAACTTACTATACATACTGATTGACTTCCCTTCTGATTCCCATAGCCAAAAATTCCACAAAAGGCATTTTTTTCTTTCTTTTTTTTTGTTTAAATGTTATGGCTGTACAGAAGTCCATATTTGACGAACAGAACATATTTTTGGCCAAAGAGTCCTTAAACACTAACTTACTATACATACTCATTGACTTCCCTTCTGGTTCCCATAGCCAAAAGTTCCACAGAAGCCTTTTTTTTCTTTCCTTTTTTTATTTTTATTTTTATTTTTTTTTACATGTTATGGCTGTAGAGAAGTCCATATTTGACCTACTGAACATATTTTTGGCCCAAGAGTCTTTAAACACTAACTTACTATACATACTGATTGACTTCCGTTCTGATTCCCATAGCCAAAAATTCCACAAAAGGCATTTTTTTCTTTCCTTTTTTTTTGTTTAAATGTTATGGCTGTACAGAACTCCATATTTGACCTACTGAACATATTTTTTGTCCAAGAGTCCTTAAACACTAACTTACTATATATACTCATTGACTTCCCTTCTGGTTCCCAATACCAGGCAAAAGATCCAGAAAAGTTTTTTCTAAGGTCTTTTTAAGGTTTTTTTTTTTACATTGTATGGCTGCACAGCAGTCCATATTTGACCTACTGAACATATTTATGGCCCAAGAGTCCTTAAACAATAACTTACTATACATACTCATTGACTTCCCTTCTGTTTCCCATACTAGCCAAAAGTTCCACAAAAGGTTTTTTTTCTTTCTTTTTTCTTTTTTTTTCTTTTACATGTTATGGCTGTAGAGAAGTCCATATTTGACCTACTGAACATATTTTTGGCCCAAGAGTCTTTAAACACTAACTTACTATACATACTGATTGACTTCCCTTCTGATTCCATAGCCAAAAATTCCACAATAGGCATTTTTTTCTTTCTTTTTTTTTTGTTTAAATGTTATGGCTGTACAGAAGTCCATATTTGACCTACTGAACATATTTTTGGCCCAAGAGTCCTTAAACACTAACTTACTATACATACTCATTGACTTCCCATCTGATTCCCATACTAGCCAAAAGTTCCACAAAAGGTTTTTTTTCTTTCTTTTTTTTTTTTTTTTTTACATGTTATGGCTGTACAGAAGTCCATATTTGACCTACTGAACATATTTTTGGCCCAAGAGTCTTTAAACACTAACTTACTATACATACTGATTGACTTCCCTTCTGATTCCCATAGCCAAAAATTCCACAAAAGGCATTTTTTTCTTTCTTTTTTTTTGTTTAAATGTTATGGCTGGACAGAAGTCCATATTTGACCTACTGAACATATTTTTGGCCCAAGAGTCTTTAAACACTAACTTACTATACATACTCATTGACTTCCCTTCTGATTTCCATACTAGACAGAAGTTCCACAAAAGGCTTTTTTTTCTTTCCTTTTTTTCTTTTTCTTTTTTTTTGTTTTTTTTGTTTAAATGTTATGGCTGGACAGAAGTCCATATTTGACGAACAGAACATATTTTTGGCCAAAGAGTCCTTAAACACTAACTTACTATACATACTCATTGACTTCCCTTCTGATTCCCATAGCCAAAAGTTCCACGGAAGCCTTTTTTTTCTTTCCTTTTTTTCTTTTTTTTTTCTTTTTTTTTTTACATATTATGGCTGTACAGAAGTCCATATTTGACCTACTGAACATATTTTTGGCCCAAGAGCCCTTAAACACTAACTTACTATACATACTCATTGACTTCCCTTCTGATTCCCATACTAGACAAAAGTTCCACAAAAGGCTTTTTTTTTTTTTTTCTTTTTTTCTTTTTTTTTTACATGTTATGGCTGTACAGAAGTCCATATTTGACCTACTGAACATACTTTTGGCCCAAGAGTCCTTAAACTAACTTACTATACATACTCATTGACTTCCCTTCTGATTCCCATACTAGACAAAAGTTTCACAAAAGGCTTTTTTTTTTCTTTCTTTTTTTTTTGTTTAAATGTTATGGCTGTACAGAAGTCCATATTTGATGAACAGAACATATTTTTGGCCCAAGAGTCTTTAAACACTAACTTACTATACATACTCATTGACTTCCCTTCTGATTCCCATAGCCAAAAGTTCCACAAAAGGCTTTTTTTTCTTTCCTTTTTTTCTTTTTCTTTTTTTTGTTTTTTTTGTTTAAATGTTATGGCTGGACAGAAGTCCATATTTGACCTACTGAACATATTTTTGGCCCAAGAGTCTTTAAACACTAACTTACTATACATACTCATTGACTTCCCTTCTGATTTCCATAATAGACAGAAGTTCCACAAAAGGCTTTTTTTTCTTTCCTTTTTTTCTTTTTCTTTTTTTTTGTTTTTTTGTTTAAATGTTATGGCTGGACAGAAGTCCATATTTGACGAACAGAACATATTTTTGGCCAAAGAGTCCTTAAACACTAACTTACTATACATACTCATTGACTTCCCTTCTGATTCCCATAGCCAAAAGTTCCACGGAAGCCTTTTTTTTCTTTCCTTTTTTTCTTTTTTTTTTTTTTTTTTTTACATATTATGGCTGTACAGAAGTCCATATTTGACCTACTGAACATATTTTTGGCCCAAGAGCCCTTAAACTAACTTACTATACATACTCATTGACTTCCCTTCTGATTCCCATACTAGACAAAAGTTCCACAAAAGGCTTTTTTTTTTCTTTCTTTTTTTCTTTTTTTAAATGTTATGGCTGTACAGAAGTCCATATTTGATGAACAGAACATATTTTTGGCCCAAGAGTCTTTAAACACTAACTTACTATACATACTCATTGACTTCCCATCTGATTCCCATACTAGCCAAAAGTTCCACAAAAGGTTTTTTTTCTTTCTTTTTTTTTTCTTTTTTTTTTTTTTTTTTTACATGTTATGGCTGTACAGAAGTCCATATTTGACCTACTGAACATATTTTTGGCCCAAGAGTCTTTAAACACTAACTTACTATACATACTGATTGACTTCCCTTCTGATTCCCATAGCCAAAAATTCCACAAAAGGCATTTTTTTCTTTCTTTTTTTTTGTTTAAATGTTATGGCTGTACAGAAGTCCATATTTGACGAACAGAACATATTTTTGGCCAAAGAGTCCTTAAACACTAACTTACTATACATACTCATTGACTTCCCTTCTGATTCCCATACTAGACAAAAGTTCCACAAAAGGCTTTTTTTTTTTTTTCTTTTTTTTTTTTTTTTTTTACATGTTATGGCTGTACAGAAGTCCATATTTGACCTACTGAACATACTTTTGGCCCAAGAGTCCTTAAACACTAACTTACTATACATACTCATTGACTTCCCTTCTGGTTCCCATAGCCAAAAGTTCCACAGAAGCCTTTTTTTTCTTTCCTTTTTTTCTTTTTTTTTTTTTTTTTTTTTTTTACATATTATGGCTGTACAGAAGTCCATATTTGACCTACTGAACATATTTTTGGCCCAAGAGCCCTTAAACACTAACTTACTATACATACTCATTGACTTCCCTTCTGATTCCCATACTAGACAAAAGTTCCACAAAAGGCTTTTTTTTTTTTTTTCTTTTTTTTTTTTTTTTTTTACATGTTATGGCTGTACAGAAGTCCATATTTAACCTACTGAACATACTTTTGGCCCAAGAGTCCTTAAACTAACTTACTATACATACTCATTGACTTCCCTTCTGATTCCCATACTAGACAAAAGTTCCACAAAAGGCTTTTTTTTTTCTTTCTTTTTTTTTTGTTTAAATGTTATGGCTGTACAGAAGTCCATATTTGATGAACAGAACATATTTTTGGCCCAAGAGTCTTTAAACACTAACTTACTATACATACTCATTGACTTCCCTTCTGATTCCCATAGCCAAAAGTTCCACAAAAGGCTTTTTTTCTTTCCTTTTTTTCTTTTTCTTTTTTTTTCTTTTTTTTGTTTAAATGTTATGGCTGGACAGAAGTCCATATTTGACCTACTGAACATATTTTTGGCCCAAGAGTCTTTAAACACTAACTTACTATACATACTCATTGACTTCCCTTCTGATTTCCATACTAGACAGAAGTTCCACAAAAGGCTTTTTTTTCTTTCCTTTTTTTCTTTTTCTTTTTTTTTGTTTTTTTGTTTAAATGTTATGGCTGGACAGAAGTCCATATTTGACGAACAGAACATATTTTTGGCCAAAGAGTCCTTAAACACTAACTTACTATACATACTCATTGACTTCCCTTCTGATTCCCATAGCCAAAAGTTCCACGGAAGCCTTTTTTTTCTTTCCTTTTTTTCTTTTTTTTATTTTTTTTTTTACATATTATGGCTGTACAGAAGTCCATATTTGACCTACTGAACATATTTTTGGCCCAAGAGCCCTTAAACACTAACTTACTATACATACTCATTGACTTCCCTTCTGATTCCCATACTAGACAAAAGTTCCACAAAAGGCTTTTTTTTTTTTTTTCTTTTTTTTTTTTTTTTTTACATGTTATGGCTGTACAGAAGTCCATATTTAACCTACTGAACATACTTTTGGCCCAAGAGTCCTTAAACTAACTTACTATACATACTCATTGACTTCCCTTCTGATTCCCATACTAGACAAAAGTTCCACAAAAGGCTTTTTTTTTTCTTTCTTTTTTTTTTGTTTAAATGTTATGGCTGTACAGAAGTCCATATTTGATGAACAGAACATATTTTTGGCCCAAGAGTCTTTAAACACTAACTTACTATACATACTCATTGACTTCCCTTCTGATTCCCATAGCCAAAAGTTCCACAAAAGGCTTTTTTTCTTTCCTTTTTTTCTTTTTCTTTTTTTTTCTTTTTTTTGTTTAAATGTTATGGCTGGACAGAAGTCCATATTTGACCTACTGAACATATTTTTGGCCCAAGAGTCTTTAAACACTAACTTACTATACATACTCATTGACTTCCCTTCTGATTTCCATACTAGACAGAAGTTCCACAAAAGGCTTTTTTTTCTTTCCTTTTTTTCTTTTTCTTTTTTTTTGTTTTTTTGTTTAAATGTTATGGCTGGACAGAAGTCCATATTTGACGAACAGAACATATTTTTGGCCAAAGAGTCCTTAAACACTAACTTACTATACATACTCATTGACTTCCCTTCTGATTCCCATAGCCAAAAGTTCCACGGAAGCCTTTTTTTTCTTTCCTTTTTTTCTTTTTTTTCTTTTTTTTTTTTTACATATTATGGCTGTACAGAAGTCCATATTTGACCTACTGAACATATTTTTGGCCCAAGAGCCCTTAAACACTAACTTACTATACATACTCATTGACTTCCCTTCTGATTCCCATACTAGACAAAAGTTCCACAAAAGGCTTTTTTTTTTTTGTTCTTTTTTTTTTTTATTTTTTACATGTTATGGCTGTACAGAAGTCCATATTTGACCTACTGAACATACTTTTGGCCCAAGAGTCCTTAAACTAACTTACTATACATACTCATTGACTTCCCTTCTGATTCCCATACTAGACAAAAGTTCCACAAAAGGCTTTTTTTTTCTTTCTTTTTTTCTTTTTTTAAATGTTATGGCTGTACAGAAGTCCATATTTGATGAACAGAACATATTTTTGGCCCAAAAGTCTTTAAACACTAACTTACTATACATACTCATTGACTTCCCATCTGATTCCCATACTAGCCAAAAGTTCCACAAAAGGTTTTTTTTCTTTCTTTTTTTTTTCTTTTTTTTTTTTTTTTTTTACATGTTATGGCTGTACAGAAGTCCATATTTGACCTACTGAACATATTTTTGGCCCAAGAGTCTTTAAACACTAACTTACTATACATACTGATTGACTTCCCTTCTGATTCCCATAGCCAAAAATTCCACAAAAGGCATTTTTTTCTTTCTTTTTTTTTGTTTAAATGTTATGGCTGTACAGAAGTCCATATTTGACGAACAGAACATATTTTTGGCCAAAGAGTCCTTAAACACTAACTTACTATACATACTCATTGACTTCCCTTCTGGTTCCCATAGCCAAAAGTTCCACAGAAGCCTTTTTTTTCTTTCCTTTTTTTCTTTTTTTTTTTTTTTTTTTTTTACATATTATGGCTGTACAGAAGTCCATATTTGACCTACTGAACATATTTTTGGCCCAAGAGCCCTTAAACACTAACTTACTATACATACTCATTGACTTCCCTTCTGATTCCCATACTAGACAAAAGTTCCACAAAAGGCTTTTTTTTTTTTTTTATTTTATTTTTTTTTTTTTTACATGTTATGGCTGTACAGAAGTCCATATTTGACCTACTGAACATACTTTTGGCCCAAGAGTCCTTAAACACTAACTTACTATACATACTCATTGACTTCCCTTCTGGTTCCCATAGCCAAAAGTTCCACAGAAGCCTTTTTTTTCTTTCCTTTTTTTCTTTTTTTTTTTTTTTTTTTTTTTTACATATTATGGCTGTACAGAAGTCCATATTTGACCTACTGAACATATTTTTGGCCCAAGAGCCCTTAAACACTAACTTACTATACATACTCATTGACTTCCCTTCTGATTCCCATACTAGACAAAAGTTCCACTTTTTTCTTTTTTTTTTTTTTTCTTTTTTTTTTTTTTTTTTTACATGTTATGGCTGTACAGAAGTCCATATTTGACCTACTGAACATACTTTTGGCCCAAGAGTCCTTAAACTAACTTACTATACATACTCATTGACTTCCCTTCTGATTCCCATACTAGACAAAAGTTCCACAAAAGGCTTTTTTTTTTCTTTCTTTTTTTTTTGTTTAAATGTTATGGCTGTACAGAAGTCCATATTTGATGAACAGAACATATTTTTGGCCCAAGAGTCTTTAAACACTAACTTACTATACATACTCATTGACTTCCCTTCTGATTCCCATAGCCAAAAGTTCCACAAAAGGCTTTTTTTTCTTTCCTTTTTTTCTTTTTCTTTTTTTTTGTTTTTTTTGTTTAAATGTTATGGCTGGACAGAAGTCCATATTTGACCTACTGAACATATTTTTGGCCCAAGAGTCTTTAAACACTAACTTACTATACATACTCATTGACTTCCCTTCTGATTTCCATACTAGACAGAAGTTCCACAAAAGGCTTTTTTTTCTTTCCTTTTTTTCTTTTTCTTTTTTTTTGTTTTTTTGTTTAAATGTTATGGCTGGACAGAAGTCCATATTTGACGAACAGAACATATTTTTGGCCAAAGAGTCCTTAAACACTAACTTACTATACATACTCATTGACTTCCCTTCTGATTCCCATAGCCAAAAGTTCCACGGAAGCCTTTTTTTTCTTTCCTTTTTTTCTTTTTTTTTTTTTTTTTTTTACATATTATGGCTGTACAGAAGTCCATATTTGACCTACTGAACATATTTTTGGCCCAAGAGCCCTTAAACTAACTTACTATACATACTCATTGACTTCCCTTCTGATTCCCATACTAGACAAAAGTTCCACAAAAGGCTTTTTTTTTTCTTTCTTTTTTTCTTTTTTTAAATGTTATGGCTGTACAGAAGTCCATATTTGATGAACAGAACATATTTTTGGCCCAAGAGTCTTTAAACACTAACTTACTATACATACTCATTGACTTCCCATCTGATTCCCATACTAGCCAAAAGTTCCACAAAAGGTTTTTTTTCTTTCTTTTTTTTTTCTTTTTTTTTTTTTTTTTTTACATGTTATGGCTGTACAGAAGTCCATATTTGACCTACTGAACATATTTTTGGCCCAAGAGTCTTTAAACACTAACTTACTATACATACTGATTGACTTCCCTTCTGATTCCCATAGCCAAAAATTCCACAAAAGGCATTTTTTTCTTTCTTTTTTTTTGTTTAAATGTTATGGCTGTACAGAAGTCCATATTTGACGAACAGAACATATTTTTGGCCAAAGAGTCCTTAAACACTAACTTACTATACATACTCATTGACTTCCCTTCTGATTCCCATACTAGACAAAAGTTCCACAAAAGGCTTTTTTTTTTTTTTCTTTTTTTTTTTTTTTTTTTACATGTTATGGCTGTACAGAAGTCCATATTTGACCTACTGAACATACTTTTGGCCCAAGAGTCCTTAAACACTAACTTACTATACATACTCATTGACTTCCCTTCTGGTTCCCATAGCCAAAAGTTCCACAGAAGCCTTTTTTTTCTTTCCTTTTTTTCTTTTTTTTTTTTTTTTTTTTTTTTACATATTATGGCTGTACAGAAGTCCATATTTGACCTACTGAACATATTTTTGGCCCAAGAGCCCTTAAACACTAACTTACTATACATACTCATTGACTTCCCTTCTGATTCCCATACTAGACAAAAGTTCCACAAAAGGCTTTTTTTTTTTTTTTCTTTTTTTTTTTTTTTTTTTACATGTTATGGCTGTACAGAAGTCCATATTTAACCTACTGAACATACTTTTGGCCCAAGAGTCCTTAAACTAACTTACTATACATACTCATTGACTTCCCTTCTGATTCCCATACTAGACAAAAGTTCCACAAAAGGCTTTTTTTTTTCTTTCTTTTTTTTTTGTTTAAATGTTATGGCTGTACAGAAGTCCATATTTGATGAACAGAACATATTTTTGGCCCAAGAGTCTTTAAACACTAACTTACTATACATACTCATTGACTTCCCTTCTGATTCCCATAGCCAAAAGTTCCACAAAAGGCTTTTTTTCTTTCCTTTTTTTCTTTTTCTTTTTTTTTCTTTTTTTTGTTTAAATGTTATGGCTGGACAGAAGTCCATATTTGACCTACTGAACATATTTTTGGCCCAAGAGTCTTTAAACACTAACTTACTATACATACTCATTGACTTCCCTTCTGATTTCCATACTAGACAGAAGTTCCACAAAAGGCTTTTTTTTCTTTCCTTTTTTTCTTTTTCTTTTTTTTTGTTTTTTTGTTTAAATGTTATGGCTGGACAGAAGTCCATATTTGACGAACAGAACATATTTTTGGCCAAAGAGTCCTTAAACACTAACTTACTATACATACTCATTGACTTCCCTTCTGATTCCCATAGCCAAAAGTTCCACGGAAGCCTTTTTTTTCTTTCCTTTTTTTCTTTTTTTTATTTTTTTTTTTACATATTATGGCTGTACAGAAGTCCATATTTGACCTACTGAACATATTTTTGGCCCAAGAGCCCTTAAACACTAACTTACTATACATACTCATTGACTTCCCTTCTGATTCCCATACTAGACAAAAGTTCCACAAAAGGCTTTTTTTTTTTTTTTCTTTTTTTTTTTTTTTTTTACATGTTATGGCTGTACAGAAGTCCATATTTAACCTACTGAACATACTTTTGGCCCAAGAGTCCTTAAACTAACTTACTATACATACTCATTGACTTCCCTTCTGATTCCCATACTAGACAAAAGTTCCACAAAAGGCTTTTTTTTTTCTTTCTTTTTTTTTTGTTTAAATGTTATGGCTGTACAGAAGTCCATATTTGATGAACAGAACATATTTTTGGCCCAAGAGTCTTTAAACACTAACTTACTATACATACTCATTGACTTCCCTTCTGATTCCCATAGCCAAAAGTTCCACAAAAGGCTTTTTTTCTTTCCTTTTTTTCTTTTTCTTTTTTTTTCTTTTTTTTGTTTAAATGTTATGGCTGGACAGAAGTCCATATTTGACCTACTGAACATATTTTTGGCCCAAGAGTCTTTAAACACTAACTTACTATACATACTCATTGACTTCCCTTCTGATTTCCATACTAGACAGAAGTTCCACAAAAGGCTTTTTTTTCTTTCCTTTTTTTCTTTTTCTTTTTTTTTGTTTTTTTGTTTAAATGTTATGGCTGGACAGAAGTCCATATTTGACGAACAGAACATATTTTTGGCCAAAGAGTCCTTAAACACTAACTTACTATACATACTCATTGACTTCCCTTCTGATTCCCATAGCCAAAAGTTCCACGGAAGCCTTTTTTTTCTTTCCTTTTTTTCTTTTTTTTCTTTTTTTTTTTTACATATTATGGCTGTACAGAAGTCCATATTTGACCTACTGAACATATTTTTGGCCCAAGAGCCCTTAAACACTAACTTACTATACATACTCATTGACTTCCCTTCTGATTCCCATACTAGACAAAAGTTCCACAAAAGGCTTTTTTTTTTTTGTTCTTTTTTTTTTTTATTTTTTACATGTTATGGCTGTACAGAAGTCCATATTTGACCTACTGAACATACTTTTGGCCCAAGAGTCCTTAAACTAACTTACTATACATACTCATTGACTTCCCTTCTGATTCCCATACTAGACAAAAGTTCCACAAAAGGCTTTTTTTTTCTTTCTTTTTTTCTTTTTTTAAATGTTATGGCTGTACAGAAGTCCATATTTGATGAACAGAACATATTTTTGGCCCAAAAGTCTTTAAACACTAACTTACTATACATACTCATTGACTTCCCATCTGATTCCCATACTAGCCAAAAGTTCCACAAAAGGTTTTTTTTCTTTCTTTTTTTTTTCTTTTTTTTTTTTTTTTTTTACATGTTATGGCTGTACAGAAGTCCATATTTGACCTACTGAACATATTTTTGGCCCAAGAGTCTTTAAACACTAACTTACTATACATACTGATTGACTTCCCTTCTGATTCCCATAGCCAAAAATTCCACAAAAGGCATTTTTTTCTTTCTTTTTTTTTGTTTAAATGTTATGGCTGTACAGAAGTCCATATTTGACGAACAGAACATATTTTTGGCCAAAGAGTCCTTAAACACTAACTTACTATACATACTCATTGACTTCCCTTCTGGTTCCCATAGCCAAAAGTTCCACAGAAGCCTTTTTTTTCTTTCCTTTTTTTCTTTTTTTTTTTTTTTTTTTTTTACATATTATGGCTGTACAGAAGTCCATATTTGACCTACTGAACATATTTTTGGCCCAAGAGCCCTTAAACACTAACTTACTATACATACTCATTGACTTCCCTTCTGATTCCCATACTAGACAAAAGTTCCACAAAAGGCTTTTTTTTTTTTTTTATTTTATTTTTTTTTTTTTTACATGTTATGGCTGTACAGAAGTCCATATTTGACCTACTGAACATACTTTTGGCCCAAGAGTCCTTAAACACTAACTTACTATACATACTCATTGACTTCCCTTCTGGTTCCCATAGCCAAAAGTTCCACAGAAGCCTTTTTTTTCTTTCCTTTTTTTCTTTTTTTTTTTTTTTTTTTTTTTTACATATTATGGCTGTACAGAAGTCCATATTTGACCTACTGAACATATTTTTGGCCCAAGAGCCCTTAAACACTAACTTACTATACATACTCATTGACTTCCCTTCTGATTCCCATACTAGACAAAAGTTCCACTTTTTTCTTTTTTTTTTTTTTTCTTTTTTTTTTTTTTTTTTTACATGTTATGGCTGTACAGAAGTCCATATTTGACCTACTGAACATACTTTTGGCCCAAGAGTCCTTAAACTAACTTACTATACATACTCATTGACTTCCCTTCTGATTCCCATACTAGACAAAAGTTCCACAAAAGGCTTTTTTTTTTCTTTCTTTTTTTTTTGTTTAAATGTTATGGCTGTACAGAAGTCCATATTTGATGAACAGAACATATTTTTGGCCCAAGAGTCTTTAAACACTAACTTACTATACATACTCATTGACTTCCCTTCTGATTCCCATAGCCAAAAGTTCCACAAAAGGCTTTTTTTTCTTTCCTTTTTTTCTTTTTCTTTTTTTTTGTTTTTTTTGTTTAAATGTTATGGCTGGACAGAAGTCCATATTTGACCTACTGAACATATTTTTGGCCCAAGAGTCTTTAAACACTAACTTACTATACATACTCATTGACTTCCCTTCTGATTTCCATACTAGACAGAAGTTCCACAAAAGGCTTTTTTTTCTTTCCTTTTTTTCTTTTTCTTTTTTTTTGTTTTTTTGTTTAAATGTTATGGCTGG
The DNA here is from genome assembly GCA_039654625.1 of Rhinogobio ventralis. NCBI lineage: Eukaryota > Metazoa > Chordata > Actinopteri > Cypriniformes > Gobionidae > Rhinogobio > Rhinogobio ventralis. Next base: position 25,481,981 of record CM077216.1, read on the forward strand.
ACAGAAGTCCATATTTGACGAACAGAACATATTTTTGGCCAAAGAGTCCTTAAACACTAACTTACTATACATACTCATTGACTTCCCTTCTGATTCCCATAGCCAAAAGTTCCACGGAAGCCTTTTTTTTCTTTCCTTTTTTTCTTTTTTTTATTTTTTTTTTTACATATTATGGCTGTACAGAAGTCCATATTTGACCTACTGAACATATTTTTGGCCCAAGAGCCCTTAAACACTAACTTACTATACATACTCATTGACTTCCCTTCTGATTCCCATACTAGACAAAAGTTCCACAAAAGGCTTTTTTTTTTTTTTTCTTTTTTTTTTTTTTTTTTTACATGTTATGGCTGTACAGAAGTCCATATTTGACCTACTGAACATACTTTTGGCCCAAGAGTCCTTAAACTAACTTACTATACATACTCATTGACTTCCCTTCTGATTCCCATACTAGACAAAAGTTCCACAAAAGGCTTTTTTTTTTCTTTCTTTTTTTCTTTTTTTAAATGTTATGGCTGTACAGAAGTCCATATTTGATGAACAGAACATATTTTTGGCCCAAGAGTCTTTAAACACTAACTTACTATACATACTCATTGACTTCCCATCTGATTCCCATACTAGCCAAAAGTTCCACAAAAGGTTTTTTTTCTTTCTTTTTTTTTTCTTTTTTTTTTTTTTTTTTTTACATGTTATGGCTGTACAGAAGTCCATATTTGACCTACTGAACATATTTTTGGCCCAAGAGTCTTTAAACACTAACTTACTATACATACTGATTGACTTCCCTTCTGATTCCCATAGCCAAAAATTCCACAAAAGGCATTTTTTTCTTTCTTTTTTTTTGTTTAAATGTTATGGCTGTACAGAAGTCCATATTTGACGAACAGAACATATTTTTGGCCAAAGAGTCCTTAAACACTAACTTACTATACATACTCATTGACTTCCCTTCTGGTTCCCATAGCCAAAAGTTCCACAGAAGCCTTTTTTTTCTTTCCTTTTTTTCTTTTTTTTTTTTTTTTTTTTTTTTTTTTAAATGTTATGGCTGGACAGAAGTCCATATTTGACCTACTGAACATATTTTTGGCCCAAGAGTCTTTAAACACTAACTTACTATACATACTCATTGACTTCCCTTCTGATTTCCATACTAGACAGAAGTTCCACAAAAGGCTTTTTTTTCTTTCCTTTTTTTCTTTTTCTTTTTTTTTGTTTTTTTTGTTTAAATGTTATGGCTGGACAGAAGTCCATATTTGACGAACAGAACATATTTTTGGCCAAAGAGTCCTTAAACACTAACTTACTATACATACTCATTGACTTCCCTTCTGATTCCCATAGCCAAAAGTTCCACGGAAGCCTTTTTTTTCTTTCCTTTTTTTTTTTTTTTTTTTTTTTTTTTACATATTATGGCTGTACAGAAGTCCATATTTGACCTACTGAACATATTTTTGGCCCAAGAGCCCTTAAACACTAACTTACTATACATACTCATTGACTTCCCTTCTGATTCCCATACTAGACAAAAGTTCCACAAAAGGCTTTTTTTTTTCTTTTCTTTTTTTCTTTTTTTTTTTACATGTTATGGCTGTACAGAAGTCCATATTTGACCTACTGAACATACTTTTGGCCCAAGAGTCCTTAAACTAATTTACTATACATACTCATTGACTTCCCTTCTGATTCCCATACTAGACAAAAGTTCCACAAAAGGCTTTTTTTTTTCTTTCTTTTTTTTTTTTTTTAAATGTTATGGCTGTACAGAAGTCCATATTTGATGAACAGAACATATTTTTGGCCAAAGAGTCCTTAAACACTAACTTACTATACATACTCATTGACTTCCCTTCTGGTTCCCATAGCCAAAAGTTCCACAGAAGCCTTTTTTTTCTTTCCTTTTTTTCTTTTTTTTTTTTTTTTTTTTTTTTACATATTATGGCTGTACAGAAGTCCATATTTGACCTACTGAACATATTTTTGGCCCAAGAGCCCTTAAACACTAACTTACTATACATACTCATTGACTTCCCTTCTGATTTCCATAATAGACAGAAGTTCCACAAAAGGCTTTTTTTTCTTTCCTTTTTTTCTTTTTCTTTTTTTTTGTTTTTTTTGTTTAAATGTTATGGCTGGACAGAAGTCCATATTTGACGAACAGAACATATTTTTGGCCAAAGAGTCCTTAAACACTAACTTACTATACATACTCATTGACTTCCCTTCTGATTCCCATAGCCAAAAGTTCCACGGAAGCCTTTTTTTTCTTTCCTTTTTTTCTTTTTTTTTTTTTTTTTTTTTACATATTATGGCTGTACAGAAGTCCATATTTGACCTACTGAACATATTTTTGGCCCAAGAGCCCTTAAACACTAACTTACTATACATACTCATTGACTTCCCTTCTGATTCCCATACTAGACAAAAGTTCCACAAAAGGCTTTTTTTTTTTTTTTTTTTTTTTTTTTTTTTTTTTTACATGTTATGGCTGTACAGAAGTCCATATTTGACCTACTGAACATACTTTTGGCCCAAGAGTCCTTAAACTAACTTACTATACATACTCATTGACTTCCCTTCTGATTCCCATACTAGACAAAAGTTCCACAAAAGGCTGTTTTTTTTCTTTCTTTTTTTATTCTTTTTTTAAATGTTATGGCTGTACAGAAGTCCATATTTGATGAACAGAACATATTTTTGGCCCAAGAGTCTTTAAACACTAACTTACTATACATACTCATTGACTTCCCTTCTGATTCCCATAGCCAAAAGTTCCACAAAAGGCTTTTTTTTCTTTCCTTTTTTTCTTTTTGTTTTTTTTTGTTTTTTTTGTTTAAATGTTATGGCTGTACAGAAGTCCATATTTGACCTACTGAACATATTTTTGGCCCAAGAGTCTTTAAACACTAACTTACTATACATACTGATTGACTTCCCTTCTGATTCCCATAGCCAAAAATTCCACAAAAGGCATTTTTTTCTTTCTTTTTTTTTGTTTAAATGTTATGGCTGTACAGAAGTCCATATTTGATGAACAGAACATATTTTTGGCCCAAGAGTCTTTAAACACTAACTTACTATACATACTCATTGACTTCCCATCTGATTCCCATACTAGCCAAAAGTTCCACAAAAGGTTTTTTTTCTTTCTTTTTTTTTTCTTTTTTTTTTTTTTTTTTTTACATGTTATGGCTGTACAGAAGTCCATATTTGACCTACTGAACATATTTTTGGCCCAAGAGTCTTTAAACACTAACTTACTATACATACTGATTGACTTCCCTTCTGATTCCCATAGCCAAAAATTCCACAAAAGGCATTTTTTTCTTTCTTTTTTTTTGTTTAAATGTTATGGCTGTACAGAAGTCCATATTTGACGAACAGAACATATTTTTGGCCAAAGAGTCCTTAAACACTAACTTACTATACATACTCATTGACTTCCCTTCTGGTTCCCATAGCCAAAAGTTCCACAGAAGCCTTTTTTTTCTTTCCTTTTTTTCTTTTTTTTTTTTTTTTTTTTTTTTTTTTAAATGTTATGGCTGGACAGAAGTCCATATTTGACCTACTGAACATATTTTTGGCCCAAGAGTCTTTAAACACTAACTTACTATACATACTCATTGACTTCCCTTCTGATTTCCATACTAGACAGAAGTTCCACAAAAGGCTTTTTTTTCTTTCCTTTTTTTCTTTTTCTTTTTTTTTGTTTTTTTTGTTTAAATGTTATGGCTGGACAGAAGTCCATATTTGACGAACAGAACATATTTTTGGCCAAAGAGTCCTTAAACACTAACTTACTATACATACTCATTGACTTCCCTTCTGATTCCCATAGCCAAAAGTTCCACGGAAGCCTTTTTTTTCTTTCCTTTTTTTTTTTTTTTTACATATTATGGCTGTACAGAAGTCCATATTTGACCTACTGAACATATTTTTGGCCCAAGAGCCCTTAAACACTAACTTACTATACATACTCATTGACTTCCCTTCTGATTCCCATACTAGACAAAAGTTCCACAAAAGGCTTTTTTTTTTCTTTTCTTTTTTTCTTTTTTTTTTTACATGTTATGGCTGTACAGAAGTCCATATTTGACCTACTGAACATACTTTTGGCCCAAGAGTCCTTAAACTAATTTACTATACATACTCATTGACTTCCCTTCTGATTCCCATACTAGACAAAAGTTCCACAAAAGGCTTTTTTTTTTCTTTCTTTTTTTTTTTTTTAAATGTTATGGCTGTACAGAAGTCCATATTTGATGAACAGAACATATTTTTGGCCAAAGAGTCCTTAAACACTAACTTACTATACATACTCATTGACTTCCCTTCTGGTTCCCATAGCCAAAAGTTCCACAGAAGCCTTTTTTTTCTTTCCTTTTTTTCTTTTTTTTTTTTTTTTTTTTTTTTACATATTATGGCTGTACAGAAGTCCATATTTGACCTACTGAACATATTTTTGGCCCAAGAGCCCTTAAACACTAACTTACTATACATACTCATTGACTTCCCTTCTGATTTCCATAATAGACAGAAGTTCCACAAAAGGCTTTTTTTTCTTTCCTTTTTTTCTTTTTCTTTTTTTTTGTTTTTTTTGTTTAAATGTTATGGCTGGACAGAAGTCCATATTTGACGAACAGAACATATTTTTGGCCAAAGAGTCCTTAAACACTAACTTACTATACATACTCATTGACTTCCCTTCTGATTCCCATAGCCAAAAGTTCCACGGAAGCCTTTTTTTTCTTTCCTTTTTTTCTTTTTTTTTTTTTTTTTTTTTACATATTATGGCTGTACAGAAGTCCATATTTGACCTACTGAACATATTTTTGGCCCAAGAGCCCTTAAACACTAACTTACTATACATACTCATTGACTTCCCTTCTGATTCCCATACTAGACAAAAGTTCCACAAAAGGCTTTTTTTTTTTTTTTTTTTTTTTTTTTTTTTTTACATGTTATGGCTGTACAGAAGTCCATATTTGACCTACTGAACATACTTTTGGCCCAAGAGTCCTTAAACTAACTTACTATACATACTCATTGACTTCCCTTCTGATTCCCATACTAGACAAAAGTTCCACAAAAGGCTGTTTTTTTTCTTTCTTTTTTTATTCTTTTTTTAAATGTTATGGCTGTACAGAAGTCCATATTTGATGAACAGAACATATTTTTGGCCCAAGAGTCTTTAAACACTAACTTACTATACATACTCATTGACTTCCCTTCTGATTCCCATAGCCAAAAGTTCCACAAAAGGCTTTTTTTTCTTTCCTTTTTTTCTTTTTGTTTTTTTTTGTTTTTTTTGTTTAAATGTTATGGCTGTACAGAAGTCCATATTTGACCTACTGAACATATTTTTGGCCCAAGAGTCTTTAAACACTAACTTACTATACATACTGATTGACTTCCCTTCTGATTCCCATAGCCAAAAATTCCACAAAAGGCATTTTTTTCTTTCTTTTTTTTTGTTTAAATGTTATGGCTGTACAGAAGTCCATATTTGACGAACAGAACATATTTTTGGCCAAAGAGTCCTTAAACACTAACTTACTATACATACTCATTGACTTCCCTTCTGGTTCCCATAGCCAAAAGTTCCACAGAAGCCTTTTTTTTCTTTCCTTTTTTTCTTTTTTTTTTTTTTTTTTTTTTACATGTTATGGCTGTAGAGAAGTCCATATTTGACCTACTGAACATATTTTTGGCCCAAGAGTCTTTAAACACTAACTTACTATACATACTGATTGACTTCCGTTCTGATTCCCATAGCCAAAAATTCCACAAAAGGCATTTTTTTCTTTCCTTTTTTTTTGTTTAAATGTTATGGCTGTACAGAACTCCATATTTGACCTACTGAACATATTTTTTGTCCAAGAGTCCTTAAACACTAACTTACTATATATACTCATTGACTTCCCTTCTGGTTCCCAATACCAGGCAAAAGATCCAGAAAAGTTTTTTCTAAGGTCTTTTTAAGGTTTTTTTTTTTACATTGTATGGCTGCACAGCAGTCCATATTTGACCTACTGAACATATTTTTGGCCCAAGAGTCCTTAAACAATAACTTACTATACATACTCATTGACTTCCCTTCTGTTTCCCATACTAGCCAAAAGTTCCACAAAAGGTTTTTTTTCTTTCTTTTTTCTTTTTTTTTCTTTTACATGTTATGGCTGTAGAGAAGTCCATATTTGACCTACTGAACATATTTTTGGCCCAAGAGTCTTTAAACACTAACTTACTATACATACTGATTGACTTCCCTTCTGATTCCATAGCCAAAAATTCCACAAAAGGCATTTTTTTCTTTCTTTTTTTTTTGTTTAAATGTTATGGCTGTACAGAAGTCCATATTTGACCTACTGAACATATTTTTGGCCCAAGAGTCCTTAAACACTAACTTACTATACATACTCATTGACTTCCCATCTGATTCCCATACTAGCCAAAAGTTCCACAAAAGGTTTTTTTTCTTTCTTTTTTTTTTCTTTTTTTTTTTTTTTTTTACATGTTATGGCTGTACAGAAGTCCATATTTGACCTACTGAACATATTTTTGGCCCAAGAGTCTTTAAACACTAACTTACTATACATACTGATTGACTTCCCTTCTGATTCCCATAGCCAAAAATTCCACAAAAGGCATTTTTTTCTTTCTTTTTTTTTGTTTAAATGTTATGGCTGGACAGAAGTCCATATTTGACCTACTGAACATATTTTTGGCCCAAGAGTCTTTAAACACTAACTTACTATACATACTCATTGACTTCCCTTCTGATTTCCATACTAGACAGAAGTTCCACAAAAGGCTTTTTTTTCTTTCCTTTTTTTCTTTTTCTTTTTTTTTGTTTTTTTTGTTTAAATGTTATGGCTGGACAGAAGTCCATATTTGACGAACAGAACATATTTTTGGCCAAAGAGTCCTTAAACACTAACTTACTATACATACTCATTGACTTCCCTTCTGATTCCCATAGCCAAAAGTTCCACGGAAGCCTTTTTTTTCTTTCCTTTTTTTCTTTTTTTTTTCTTTTTTTTTTTTACATATTATGGCTGTACAGAAGTCCATATTTGACCTACTGAACATACTTTTGGCCCAAGAGTCCTTAAACTAACTTACTATACATACTCATTGACTTCCCTTCTGATTCCCATACTAGACAAAAGTTTCACAAAAGGCTTTTTTTTTTCTTTCTTTTTTTTTTGTTTAAATGTTATGGCTGTACAGAAGTCCATATTTGATGAACAGAACATATTTTTGGCCCAAGAGTCTTTAAACACTAACTTACTATACATACTCATTGACTTCCCTTCTGATTCCCATAGCCAAAAGTTCCACAAAAGGCTTTTTTTTCTTTCCTTTTTTTCTTTTTCTTTTTTTTTGTTTTTTTTGTTTAAATGTTATGGCTGGACAGAAGTCCATATTTGACCTACTGAACATATTTTTGGCCCAAGAGTCTTTAAACACTAACTTACTATACATACTCATTGACTTCCCTTCTGATTTCCATACTAGACAGAAGTTCCACAAAAGGCTTTTTTTTCTTTCCTTTTTTTCTTTTTCTTTTTTTTTGTTTTTTTGTTTAAATGTTATGGCTGGACAGAAGTCCATATTTGACGAACAGAACATATTTTTGGCCAAAGAGTCCTTAAACACTAACTTACTATACATACTCATTGACTTCCCTTCTGATTCCCATAGCCAAAAGTTCCACGGAAGCCTTTTTTTTCTTTCCTTTTTTTCTTTTTTTTTTTTTTTTTTTACATATTATGGCTGTACAGAAGTCCATATTTGACCTACTGAACATATTTTTGGCCCAAGAGCCCTTAAACTAACTTACTATACATACTCATTGACTTCCCTTCTGATTCCCATACTAGACAAAAGTTCCACAAAAGGCTTTTTTTTTTCTTTCTTTTTTTCTTTTTTTAAATGTTATGGCTGTACAGAAGTCCATATTTGATGAACAGAACATATTTTTGGCCCAAGAGTCTTTAAACACTAACTTACTATACATACTCATTGACTTCCCATCTGATTCCCATACTAGCCAAAAGTTCCACAAAAGGTTTTTTTTCTTTCTTTTTTTTTTCTTTTTTTTTTTTTTTTTTTACATGTTATGGCTGTACAGAAGTCCATATTTGACCTACTGAACATATTTTTGGCCCAAGAGTCTTTAAACACTAACTTACTATACATACTGATTGACTTCCCTTCTGATTCCCATAGCCAAAAATTCCACAAAAGGCATTTTTTTCTTTCTTTTTTTTTGTTTAAATGTTATGGCTGTACAGAAGTCCATATTTGACGAACAGAACATATTTTTGGCCAAAGAGTCCTTAAACACTAACTTACTATACATACTCATTGACTTCCCTTCTGATTCCCATACTAGACAAAAGTTCCACAAAAGGCTTTTTTTTTTTTTTTCTTTTTTTTTTTTTTTTTTTTACATGTTATGGCTGTACAGAAGTCCATATTTGACCTACTGAACATACTTTTGGCCCAAGAGTCCTTAAACACTAACTTACTATACATACTCATTGACTTCCCTTCTGGTTCCCATAGCCAAAAGTTCCACAGAAGCCTTTTTTTTCTTTCCTTTTTTTCTTTTTTTTTTTTTTTTTTTTTTTTTACATATTATGGCTGTACAGAAGTCCATATTTGACCTACTGAACATATTTTTGGCCCAAGAGCCCTTAAACACTAACTTACTATACATACTCATTGACTTCCCTTCTGATTCCCATACTAGACAAAAGTTCCACAAAAGGCTTTTTTTTTTTTTTTCTTTTTTTTTTTTTTTTTTACATGTTATGGCTGTACAGAAGTCCATATTTAACCTACTGAACATACTTTTGGCCCAAGAGTCCTTAAACTAACTTACTATACATACTCATTGACTTCCCTTCTGATTCCCATACTAGACAAAAGTTCCACAAAAGGCTTTTTTTTTTCTTTCTTTTTTTTTTGTTTAAATGTTATGGCTGTACAGAAGTCCATATTTGATGAACAGAACATATTTTTGGCCCAAGAGTCTTTAAACACTAACTTACTATACATACTCATTGACTTCCCTTCTGATTCCCATAGCCAAAAGTTCCACAAAAGGCTTTTTTTCTTTCCTTTTTTTCTTTTTCTTTTTTTTTCTTTTTTTTGTTTAAATGTTATGGCTGGACAGAAGTCCATATTTGACCTACTGAACATATTTTTGGCCCAAGAGTCTTTAAACACTAACTTACTATACATACTCATTGACTTCCCTTCTGATTTCCATACTAGACAGAAGTTCCACAAAAGGCTTTTTTTTCTTTCCTTTTTTTCTTTTTCTTTTTTTTTGTTTTTTTGTTTAAATGTTATGGCTGGACAGAAGTCCATATTTGACGAACAGAACATATTTTTGGCCAAAGAGTCCTTAAACACTAACTTACTATACATACTCATTGACTTCCCTTCTGATTCCCATAGCCAAAAGTTCCACGGAAGCCTTTTTTTTCTTTCCTTTTTTTCTTTTTTTTATTTTTTTTTTTACATATTATGGCTGTACAGAAGTCCATATTTGACCTACTGAACATATTTTTGGCCCAAGAGCCCTTAAACACTAACTTACTATACATACTCATTGACTTCCCTTCTGATTCCCATACTAGACAAAAGTTCCACAAAAGGCTTTTTTTTTTTTGTTCTTTTTTTTTTTTTTTTTTTACATGTTATGGCTGTACAGAAGTCCATATTTGACCTACTGAACATACTTTTGGCCCAAGAGTCCTTAAACTAACTTACTATACATACTCATTGACTTCCCTTCTGATTCCCATACTAGACAAAAGTTCCACAAAAGGCTTTTTTTTTCTTTCTTTTTTTCTTTTTTTAAATGTTATGGCTGTACAGAAGTCCATATTTGATGAACAGAACATATTTTTGGCCCAAAAGTCTTTAAACACTAACTTACTATACATACTCATTGACTTCCCATCTGATTCCCATACTAGCCAAAAGTTCCACAAAAGGTTTTTTTTCTTTCTTTTTTTTTTCTTTTTTTTTTTTTTTTTTTACATGTTATGGCTGTACAGAAGTCCATATTTGACCTACTGAACATATTTTTGGCCCAAGAGTCTTTAAACACTAACTTACTATACATACTGATTGACTTCCCTTCTGATTCCCATAGCCAAAAATTCCACAAAAGGCATTTTTTTCTTTCTTTTTTTTTGTTTAAATGTTATGGCTGTACAGAAGTCCATATTTGACGAACAGAACATATTTTTGGCCAAAGAGTCCTTAAACACTAACTTACTATACATACTCATTGACTTCCCTTCTGGTTCCCATAGCCAAAAGTTCCACAGAAGCCTTTTTTTTCTTTCCTTTTTTTCTTTTTTTTTTTTTTTTTTTTTACATATTATGGCTGTACAGAAGTCCATATTTGACCTACTGAACATATTTTTGGCCCAAGAGCCCTTAAACACTAACTTACTATACATACTCATTGACTTCCCTTCTGATTCCCATACTAGACAAAAGTTCCACAAAAGGCTTTTTTATTTTTTTTATTTATTTATTTATTTTTTACATGTTATGGCTGTACAGAAGTCCATATTTGACCTACTGAACATACTTTTGGCCCAAGAGTCCTTAAACACTAACTTACTATACATACTCATTGACTTCCCTTCTGGTTCCCATAGCCAAAAGTTCCACAGAAGCCTTTTTTTTCTTTCCTTTTTTTCTTTTTTTTTTTTTTTTTTTTTTTTACATATTATGGCTGTACAGAAGTCCATATTTGACCTACTGAACATATTTTTGGCCCAAGAGCCCTTAAACACTAACTTACTATACATACTCATTGACTTCCCTTCTGATTCCCATACTAGACAAAAGTTCCACAAAAGGCTTTTTTTTTTCTTTCTTTTTTTTTTGTTTAAATGTTATGGCTGTACAGAAGTCCATATTTGATGAACAGAACATATTTTTGGCCCAAGAGTCTTTAAACACTAACTTACTATACATACTCATTGACTTCCCTTCTGATTCCCATAGCCAAAAGTTCCACAAAAGGCTTTTTTTTCTTTCCTTTTTTTCTTTTTCTTTTTTTTTGTTTTTTTTGTTTAAATGTTATGGCTGGACAGAAGTCCATATTTGACCTACTGAACATATTTTTGGCCCAAGAGTCTTTAAACACTAACTTACTATACATACTCATTGACTTCCCTTCTGATTTCCATACTAGACAGAAGTTCCACAAAAGGCTTTTTTTTCTTTCCTTTTTTTGTTTTTCTTTTTTTTTGTTTTTTTGTTTAAATGTTATGGCTGGACAGAAGTCCATATTTGACGAACAGAACATATTTTTGGCCAAAGAGTCCTTAAACACTAACTTACTATACATACTCATTGACTTCCCTTCTGATTCCCATAGCCAAAAGTTCCACGGAAGCCTTTTTTTTCTTTCCTTTTTTTCTTTTTTTTATTTTTTTTTTTACATATTATGGCTGTACAGAAGTCCATATTTGACCTACTGAACATATTTTTGGCCCAAGAGCCCTTAAACACTAACTTACTATACATACTCATTGACTTCCCTTCTGATTCCCATACTAGACAAAAGTTCCACAAAAGGCTTTTTTTTTTTTTTCTTTTTTTTTTTTTTTTTTTACATGTTATGGCTGTACAGAAGTCCATATTTGACCTACTGAACATACTTTTGGCCCAAGAGTCCTTAAACTAACTTACTATACATACTCATTGACTTCCCTTCTGATTCCCATACTAGACAAAAGTTCCACAAAAGGCTTTTTTTTTTCTTTCTTTTTTTCTTTTTTTAAATGTTATGGCTGTACAGAAGTCCATATTTGATGAACAGAACATATTTTTGGCCCAAGAGTCTTTAAACACTAACTTACTATACATACTCATTGACTTCCCATCTGATTCCCATACTAGCCAAAAGTTCCACAAAAGGTTTTTTTTCTTTCTTTTTTTTTTCTTTTTTTTTTTTTTTTTTTTACATGTTATGGCTGTACAGAAGTCCATATTTGACCTACTGAACATATTTTTGGCCCAAGAGTCTTTAAACACTAACTTACTATACATACTGATTGACTTCCCTTCTGATTCCCATAGCCAAAAATTCCACAAACGGCATTTTTTTCTTTCTTTTTTTTTGTTTAAATGTTATGGCTGTACAGAAGTCCATATTTGACGAACAGAACATATTTTTGGCCAAAGAGTCCTTAAACACTAACTTACTATACATACTCATTGACTTCCCTTCTGGTTCCCATAGCCAAAAGTTCCACAGAAGCCTTTTTTTTCTTTCCTTTTTTTTTTTTTTTTTTTTTTTTTTTTTTTTAAATGTTATGGCTGGACAGAAGTCCATATTTGACCTACTGAACATATTTTTGGCCCAAGAGTCTTTAAACACTAACTTACTATACATACTCATTGACTTCCCTTCTGATTTCCATACTAGACAGAAGTTCCACAAAAGGCTTTTTTTTCTTTCCTTTTTTTCTTTTTCTTTTTTTTTGTTTTTTTTGTTTAAATGTTATGGCTGGACAGAAGTCCATATTTGACGAACAGAACATATTTTTGGCCAAAGAGTCCTTAAACACTAACTTACTATACATACTCATTGACTTCCCTTCTGATTCCCATAGCCAAAAGTTCCACGGAAGCCTTTTTTTTCTTTCCTTTTTTTCTTTTTTTTTTTTTTTTTTTTTACATATTATGGCTGTACAGAAGTCCATATTTGACCTACTGAACATATTTTTGGCCCAAGAGCCCTTAAACACTAACTTACTATACATACTCATTGACTTCCCTTCTGATTCCCATACTAGACAAAAGTTCCACAAAAGGCTTTTTTTTTTCTTTTCTTTTTTTCTTTTTTTTTTTACATGTTATGGCTGTACAGAAGTCCATATTTGACCTACTGAACATACTTTTGGCCCAAGAGTCCTTAAACTAATTTACTATACATACTCATTGACTTCCCTTCTGATTCCCATACTAGACAAAAGTTCCACAAAAGGCTTTTTTTTTTCTTTCTTTTTTTTTTTTTTTAAATGTTATGGCTGTACAGAAGTCCATATTTGATGAACAGAACATATTTTTGGCCAAAGAGTCCTTAAACACTAACTTACTATACATACTCATTGACTTCCCTTCTGGTTCCCATAGCCAAAAGTTCCACAGAAGCCTTTTTTTTCTTTCCTTTTTTTCTTTTTTTTTTTTTTTTTTTTTTTACATATTATGGCTGTACAGAAGTCCATATTTGACCTACTGAACATATTTTTGGCCCAAGAGCCCTTAAACACTAACTTACTATACATACTCATTGACTTCCCTTCTGATTTCCATACTAGACAGAAGTTCCACAAAAGGCTTTTTTTTCTTTCCTTTTTTTCTTTTTCTTTTTTTTTGTTTTTTTTGTTTAAATGTTATGGCTGGACAGAAGTCCATATTTGACGAACAGAACATATTTTTGGCCAAAGAGTCCTTAAACACTAACTTACTATACATACTCATTGACTTCCCTTCTGATTCCCATAGCCAAAAGTTCCACGGAAGCCTTTTTTTTCTTTCCTTTTTTTCTTTTTTTTTTTTTTTTTTTTTACATATTATGGCTGTACAGAAGTCCATATTTGACCTACTGAACATATTTTTGGCCCAAGAGCCCTTAAACACTAACTTACTATACATACTCATTGACTTCCCTTCTGATTCCCATACTAGACAAAAGTTCCACAAAAGGCTTTTTTTTTTTTTTACATGTTATGGCTGTACAGAAGTCCATATTTGACCTACTGAACATACTTTTGGCCCAAGAGTCCTTAAACTAACTTACTATACATACTCATTGACTTCCCTTCTGATTCCCATACTAGACAAAAGTTCCACAAAAGGCTTTTTTTTTTCTTTCTTTTTTTATTCTTTTTTTAAATGTTATGGCTGTACAGAAGTCCATATTTGATGAACAGAACATATTTTTGGCCCAAGAGTCTTTAAACACTAACTTACTATACATACTCATTGACTTCCCTTCTGATTCCCATAGCCAAAAGTTCCACAAAAGGCTTTTTTTTCTTTCCTTTTTTTCTTTTTGTTTTTTTTTGTTTTTTTTGTTTAAATGTTATGGCTGTACAGAAGTCCATATTTGACCTACTGAACATATTTTTGGCCCAAGAGTCTTTAAACACTAACTTACTATACATACTCATTGACTTCCCTTCTGATTTCCATACTAGACAGAAGTTCCACAAAAGGCTTTTTTTTCTTTCCTTTTTTTCTTTTTCTTTTTTTTTGTTTTTTTTGTTTAAATGTTATGGCTGGACAGAAGTCCATATTTGACCTACTGAACATATTTTTGGCCCAAGAGTCCTTAAACACTAACTTACCATACATACTCATTAACTTCCCTTCTGATTCCCATACTAGCCAAAATTTCCACAAAAGGTTTTTTTTCTTTCTTTTTTTTTTTTTTTTTTTTTTTTTAAATGTTATGGCTGTACAGAAGTCCATATTTGACCTACTGAACATATTTTTGGCCCAAGAGTCCTTAAACTAACTTACTATACATACTCATTGACTTCCTTTCTGATTCCCATACTAGCCAGAAGTTCAACAAAAGGCTTTTTTTTTCTTTTTTTTTTTTTTTTACATGTTATGGCTGTACAGAAGTCCATATTTGACCTACTGAACATATTTTTGGCCCAAGAGTCCTTAAACTAACTTACTATACATACTCATTGACTTCCTTTCTGATTCCCATACTAGCCAGAAGTTCAACAAAAGGCTTTTTTTTTCTTTTTCTTTTTTTTTTTTTTTTTTACATGTTATGGCTGTACAGAAGTCCATATTTGACCTACTGAACATATTTTTGGCCCAAGAGTCCTTAAACTAACTTACTATACATACTCATTGACTTCCCTTCTGATTCCCATACTAGACAAAAGTTCCACAAAAGGCTTTTTTTTTTCTTTCTTTTTTTTTTGTTTAAATGTTATGGCTGTACAGAAGTCCATATTTGACCTACTGAACATATTTTTGGCCCAAGAGTCCTTAAACACTAACTTACTATACATACTCATTGACTTCCCATCTGATTCCCATACTAGCCAAAAGTTCCACAAAAGGTTTTTTTTCTTTCTTTTTTTTTTTCTTTTTTTTTTTTTTTTACATGTTATGGCTGTACAGAAGTCCATATTTGACCTACTGAACATATTTTTGGCCCAAGAGTCTTTAAACACTAATTTACTATACATACTGATTGACTTCCCTTCTGATTCCCATAGCCAAAAGTTCCACAAAAGGTTTTTTTTCTTTCTTTTTTCTTTTTTTTTCTTTTTTTTTTTTTACATGTTATGGCTGTAGAGAAGTCCATATTTGACCTACTGAACATATTTTTGGCCCAAGAGTCTTTAAACACTAACTTACTATACATACTGATTGACTTCCCTTCTGATTCCCATAGCCAAAAATTCCACAAAAGGCATTTTTTTCTTTCTTTTTTTTTGTTTAAATGTTATGGCTGTACAGAAGTCCATATTTGACGAACAGAACATATTTTTGGCCAAAGAGTCTTTAAACACTAACTTACTATACATACTCATTGACTTCCCTTCTGATTCCCATAGCCAAAAGTTCCACAGAAGCCTTTTTTTTCTTTCCTTTTTTTCTTTTTTTTTTTTTTTTTTTTACATATTATGGCTGTACAGAAGTCCATATTTGACCTACTGAACATATTTTTGGCCCAAGAGCCCTTAAACACTAACTTACTATACATACTCATTGACTTCCCTTCTGATTCCCATACTAGCCAAAAGTTCCACAAAAGGTTTTTTTTCTTTCTTTTTTCTTTTTTTTTCTTTTTACATGTTATGGCTGTACAGAAGTCCATATTTGACCTACTGAACATATTTTTGGCCCAAGAGTCTTTAAACACTAATTTACTATACATACTCATTGACTTCCCTTCTGATTCCTATAGCCAAAAGTTCCACAAAAGGTTTTTTTTCTTTCTTTTTTCTTTTTTTTCTTTTTTTTTTTTTTAACATGTTATGGCTGTAGAGAAGTCCATATTTGACCTACTGAACATATTTTTGGCCCAAGAGTCCTTAAACACTAACTTACTATACATACTCATTGACTTCCCTTCTGATTCCCATAGCCAAAAGTTCCACAAAAGGCATTTTTTTCTTTCTTTTTTTTTTGTTTAAATGTTATGGCTGTACAGAAGTCCATATTTGACGAACAGAACATATATTTGGCCAAAGAGTCCTTAAACACTAACTTACTATACATACTCATTGACTTCCCTTCTGATTCCCATAGCCAAAAGTTCCACAAAAGCCTTTTTTTTCTTTCCTTTTTTTCTTTTTTTTTTTTTTTACATATTATGGCTGTACAGAAGTCCATATTTGACCTACTGAACATATTTTTGGCCCAAGAGTCCTTAAACACTAACTTACTATACATACTCATTGACTTCCCTTCTGATTCCCATAGCCAAAAGTTCCACAAAAGGCTTTTTTTTCTTTCTTTTTTTTTTTTTGCATGTTATGGCTGTACAGAAGTCCATATTTGACGAACAGAACATATTTTTGGCCCAAGAGCCCTTAAACACTAACTTACTATACATACTCATTGACTTCCCTTCTGATTCCCATACTAGCCAAAAGTTCCACAAAAGGTTTTTTTTCTTTCTTTTTTCTTTTTTTTTCTTTTTACATGTTATGGCTGTACAGAAGTCCATATTTGACCTACTGAACATATTTTTGGCCCAAGAGTCTTTAAACACTAATTTACTATACATACTCATTGACTTCCCTTCTGATTCCTATAGCCAAAAGTTCCACAAAAGGTTTTTTTTCTTTCTTTTTTCTTTTTTTTTCTTTTTTTTTTTTTAACATGTTATGGCTGTAGAGAAGTCCATATTTGACCTACTGAACATATTTTTGGCCCAAGAGTCCTTAAACACTAACTTACTATACATACTCATTGACTTCCCTTCTGATTCCCATAGCCAAAAGTTCCACAAAAGGCATTTTTTTCTTTCTTTTTTTTTTGTTTAAATGTTATGGCTGTACAGAAGTCCATATTTGACGAACAGAACATATATTTGGCCAAAGAGTCTTTAAACACTAACTTACTATACATACTCATTGACTTCCCTTCTGATTCCCATAGCCAAAAGTTCCACAGAAGCCTTTTTTTTCTTTCCTTTTTTTCTTTTTTTTCTTTTTTTTTTTACATATTATGGCTGTACAGAAGTCCATATTTGACCTACTGAACATATTTTTGGCCCAAGAGCCCTTAAACACTAACTTACTATACATACTCATTGACTTCCCTTCTGATTCCCATACTAGCCAAAAGTTCCACAAAAGGTTTTTTTTCTTTCTTTTTTCTTTTTTTTTCTTTTTACATGTTATGGCTGTACAGAAGTCCATATTTGACCTACTGAACATATTTTTGGCCCAAGAGTCTTTAAACACTAATTTACTATACATACTCATTGACTTCCCTTCTGATTCCTATAGCCAAAAGTTCCACAAAAGGTTTTTTTTCTTTCTTTTTTCTTTTTTTTTCTTTTTTTTTTTTTAACATGTTATGGCTGTAGAGAAGTCCATATTTGACCTACTGAACATATTTTTGGCCCAAGAGTCCTTAAACACTAACTTACTATACATACTCATTGACTTCCCTTCTGATTCCCATAGCCAAAAGTTCCACAAAAGGCATTTTTTTCTTTCTTTTTTTTTTGTTTAAATGTTATGGCTGTACAGAAGTCCATATTTGACGAACAGAACATATATTTGGCCAAAGAGTCCTTAAACACTAACTTACTATACATACTCATTGACTTCCCTTCTGATTCCCATAGCCAAAAGTTCCACAAAAGCCTTTTTTTTCTTTCCTTTTTTTCTTTTTTTTTTTTTTTTTTTTTTTTTACATATTATGGCTGTACAGAAGTCCATATTTGACCTACTGAACATATTTTTGGCCCAAGAGTCCTTAAACACTAACTTACTATACATACTCATTGACTTCCCTTCTGATTCCCATAGCCAAAAGTTCCACAAAAGGCTTTTTTTTCTTTCTTTTTTTTTTTTGCATGTTATGGCTGTACAGAAGTCCATATTTGACGAACAGAACATATTTTTGGCCCAAGAGCCCTTAAACACTAACTTACTATACATACTCATTGACTTCCCTTCTGATTCCCATACTAGCCAAAAGTTCCACAAAAGGTTTTTTTTCTTTCTTTTTTCTTTTTTTTTCTTTTTACATGTTATGGCTGTACAGAAGTCCATATTTGACCTACTGAACATATTTTTGGCCCAAGAGTCTTTAAACACTAATTTACTATACATACTCATTGACTTCCCTTCTGATTCCTATAGCCAAAAGTTCCACAAAAGGTTTTTTTTCTTTCTTTTTTCTTTTTTTTTCTTTTTTTTTTTTTAACATGTTATGGCTGTAGAGAAGTCCATATTTGACCTACTGAACATATTTTTGGCCCAAGAGTCCTTAAACACTAACTTACTATACATACTCATTGACTTCCCTTCTGATTCCCATAGCCAAAAGTTCCACAAAAGGCATTTTTTTCTTTCTTTTTTTTTTGTTTAAATGTTATGGCTGTACAGAAGTCCATATTTGACGAACAGAACATATATTTGGCCAAAGAGTCCTTAAACACTAACTTACTATACATACTCATTGACTTCCCTTCTGATTCCCATAGCCAAAAGTTCCACAAAAGCCTTTTTTTTCTTTCCTTTTTTTCTTTTTTTTTTTTTTTTTTGTTTAAATGTTATGGCTGTACAGAAGTCCATATTTGACCTACTGAACATATTTTTGGCCCAAGAGTCCTTAAACACTAACTTACTATACATACTCATTGACTTCCCTTCTGATTCCCATAGCCAAAAGTTCCACAAAAGGCTTTTTTTTCTTTCTTTTTTTTTTTTGCATGTTATGGCTGTACAGAAGTCCATATTTGACGAACAGAACATATTTTTGGCCCAAGAGTCCTTAAACACTAACTTACTATACATACTCATTGACTTCCCTTCTGATTCCCATACTAGACAAAAGTTCCACAAAAGGCTTTTTTTTTTCTTTCTTTTTTTTCTTTTTCTTTTTTTTCTTTTTTTATATGTTATGGCTGTACAGAAGTCCATATTTGACGAATAGAACATATTGTTGGCCCAAGAGTCCTTAAATTAACTTACTATACATACTCATTGACTTCACTTCTGATTCCCATAGCCAAAAGTTCCACAAAAGGCTTTTTTTTTCTTTCCTTTGTTCTTTGTTTAAATGTTATGGCTGTACAGAAGTCCATATTTGACCTACTGAACATATTTTTTGTCCAAGAGTCCTTAAACACTAACTTACTATACATACTCATTGACTTCCCTTCTGGTTCCCAATACCAGGCAAAAGATCCAGAAAAGTTTTTTTTAAGGTTTTTTTAAGTTTTTTTTTTTTTACATTGTATGGCTGCACAGCAGTCCATATTTGACCTACTGAACATATTTTTGGCCCAAGAGTCCTTAAACAATAACTTACTATACATACTGATTGACTTCCCTTCTGATTCCCATAGCCAAAAATTCCACAAAAGGCATTTTTTTCTTTCTTTTTTTTGTTTAAATGTTATGGCTGTACAGAAGTCCATATTTGACCTACTGAACATATTTTTGGCCCAAGAGTCCTTAAACACTAACTTACTATACATACTCATTGACTTCCCATCTGATTCCCATACTAGCCAAAAGTTCCACAAAAGGTTTTTTTTCTTTCTTTTTTTTTTCTTTTTTTTTTTTTTTTACATGTTATGGCTGTACAGAAGTCCATATTTGACCTACTGAACATATTTTTGGCCCAAGAGTCTTTAAACACTAATTTACTATACATACTCATTGACTTCCCTTCTGATTCCCATAGCCAAAAGTTCCACAAAAGCCTTTTTTTTCTTTCCTTTTTTTCTTTTTTTTTTTTTTTTTTTTACATATTATGGCTGTACAGAAGTCCATATTTGACCTACTGAACATATTTTTGGCCCAAGAGTCCTTAAACACTAACTTACTATACATACTCATTGACTTCCCTTCTGATTCCCATAGCCAAAAGTTCCACAAAAGGCTTTTTTTTCTTTCTTTTTTTTTTTTTTGCATGTTATGGCTGTACAGAAGTCCATATTTGACGAACAGAACATATTTTTGACCCAAGAGTCCTTAAACACTAACTTACTATACATACTCATTGACTTCCCTTCTGATTCCCATACTAGACAAAAGTTCCACAAAAGGCTTTTTTTTTTCTTTCTTTTTTTTCTTTTTTTTTTTTTTTTTTTTTATATGTTATGGCTGTACAGAAGTCCATATTTGACGAATAGAACATATTGTTGGCCCAAGAGTCTTTAAACACTAACTTACTATACATACTCATTGACTTCCCTTCTGATTTCCATACTAGACAGAAGTTCCACAAAAGGTTTTTTTTTTTTCTTTTTTTTTTTATACATGTTATGGCTGTACAGAAGTCCATATTTGACCTACTGAACATATTTTTGGCCCAAGAGTCCTTAAACACTAACTTACTATACATACTCATTGACTTCCCTTCTGGTTCCCAATACCAGGCAAAAGATCCAGAAAAGGTTTTTTTAAGGTTTTTTTAAGTTTTTTTTTTTTTACATTGTATGGTTGCACAGAAGTCCATATTTGACCTACTGAACATATTTTTGGCCCAAGAGTCCTTAAACAATAACTTACTATACATACTCATTGACTTCCCTTCTGATTCCCATAGCCAAAAGTTCCACAAAAGGCTTTTTTTTTCTTTCCTTTTTTTTTTGTTTAAATGTTATGGCTGTACAGAAGTCCATATTTGACGAACAGAACATATTTTTGGCCAAAGAGTCCTTAAACACTAACTTACTATACATACTCATTGACTTCCCTTCTGATTCCCATAGCCAAAAGTTCCACAAAAGCCTTTTTTTTCTTTCCTTTTTTTCTTTTTTTTTTTTTTACATATTATGGCTGTACAGAAGTCCATATTTGACCTACTGAACATATTTTTGGCCCAAGAGTCCTTAAACACTAACTTACTATACATACTCATTGACTTCCCTTCTGATTCCCATAGCCAAAAGTTCCACAAAAGACTTTTTTTTCTTTCTTTTTTTTTTTTTGCATGTTATGGCTGTACAGAAGTCCATATTTGACGAACAGAACATATTTTTGGCCCAAGAGTCCTTAAACACTAACTTACTATACATACTCATTGACTTCCCTTCTGATTCCCATACTAGACAAAAGTTCCACAAAAGGCTTTTTTTTTTCTTTCTTTTTTTTCTTTTTTTTTTTTTTTTTTTTTATATGTTATGGCTGTACAGAAGTCCATATTTGACGAATAGAACATATTGTTGGCCCAAGAGTCCTTAAATTAACTTACTATACATACTCATTGACTTCCCTTCTGATTCCCATACTAGACAGAAGTTCCACAAAAGGTTTATTTTCTTTCTTTTTTTTTTTTTTTTCTTTCTTTTTTTATACATGTTATGGCTGTACAGAAGTCCATATTTGACCTACTGAACATATTTTTGGCCCAAGAGTCCTTAAACACTAACTTACTATACATACTCATTGACTTCCCTTCTGATTCCCATAGCCAAAAGTTCCACAAAAGCCTTTTTTTTCTTTCCTTTTTTTCTTTTTTTTTTTTTTTTTTTTTACATATTATGGCTGTACAGAAGTCCATATTTGACCTACTGAACATATTTTTGGCCCAAGAGTCCTTAAACACTAACTTACTATACATACTCATTGACTTCCCTTCTGATTCCCATAGCCAAAAGTTCCACAAAAGGCTTTTTTTTCTTTCTTTTTTTTTTTTGCATGTTATGGCTGTACAGAAGTCCATATTTGACGAACAGAACATATTTTTGGCCCAAGAGTCCTTAAACACTAACTTACTATACATACTCATTGACTTCCCTTCTGATTCCCATACTAGACAAAAGTTCCACAAAAGGCTTTTTTTTTTCTTTCTTTTTTTTCTTTTTCTTTTTTTTCTTTTTTTATATGTTATGGCTGTACAGAAGTCCATATTTGACGAATAGAACATATTGTTGGCCCAAGAGTCCTTAAATTAACTTACTATACATACTCATTGACTTCACTTCTGATTCCCATAGCCAAAAGTTCCACAAAAGGCTTTTTTTTTCTTTCCTTTGTTTTTTGTTTAAATGTTATGGCTGTACAGAAGTCCATATTTGACCTACTGAACATATTTTTTGTCCAAGAGTCCTTAAACACTAACTTACTATACATACTCATTGACTTCCCTTCTGGTTCCCAATACCAGGCAAAAGATCCAGAAAAGTTTTTTTTAAGGTTTTTTTAAGTTTTTTTTTTTTTACATTGTATGGCTGCACAGCAGTCCATATTTGACCTACTGAACATATTTTTGGCCCAAGAGTCCTTAAACAATAACTTACTATACATACTGATTGACTTCCCTTCTGATTCCCATAGCCAAAAATTCCACAAAAGGCATTTTTTTCTTTCTTTTTTTTGTTTAAATGTTATGGCTGTACAGAAGTCCATATTTGACCTACTGAACATATTTTTGGCCCAAGAGTCCTTAAACACTAACTTACTATACATACTCATTGACTTCCCATCTGATTCCCATACTAGCCAAAAGTTCCACAAAAGGTTTTTTTTCTTTCTTTTTTTTTCTTTTTGTTTTTTTTTTACATGTTATGGCTGTACAGAAGTCCATATTTGACCTACTGAACATATTTTTGGCCCAAGAGTCTTTAAACACTAATTTACTATACATACTCATTGACTTCCCTTCTGATTCCCATAGCCAAAAGTTCCACAAAAGCCTTTTTTTTCTTTCCTTTTTTTCTTTTTTTTTTTTTTTTTTTTTTACATATTATGGCTGTACAGAAGTCCATATTTGACCTACTGAACATATTTTTGGCCCAAGAGTCCTTAAACACTAACTTACTATACATACTCATTGACTTCCCATCTGATTCCCATACTAGCCAAAAGTTCCACAAAAGGTTTTTTTTCTTTCTTTTTTTTTTCTTTTTGTTTTTTTTTTACATGTTATGGCTGTACAGAAGTCCATATTTGACCTACTGAACATATTTTTGGCCCAAGAGTCTTTAAACACTAATTTACTATACATACTCATTGACTTCCCTTCTGATTCCCATAGCCAAAAGTTCCACAAAAGCCTTTTTTTTCTTTCCTTTTTTTTTTTTTTTTTTTTTTTTTTTTACATATTATGGCTGTACAGAAGTCCATATTTGACCTACTGAACATATTTTTGGCCCAAGAGTCCTTAAACACTAACTTACTATACATACTCATTGACTTCCCTTCTGATTCCCATAGCCAAAAGTTCCACAAAAGGCTTTTTTTTCTTTCTTTTTTTTTTTTTTTACATGTTATGGCTGTACAGAAGTCCATATTTGACGAACAGAACATATTTTTGACCCAAGAGTCCTTAAACACTAACTTACTATACATACTCATTGACTTCCCTTCTGATTCCCATACTAGACAAAAGTTCCACAAAAGGCTTTTTTTTTTCTTTCTTTTTTTTCTTTTTTTTTTTTTTTTTTTTTATATGTTATGGCTGTACAGAAGTCCATATTTGACGAATAGAACATATTGTTGGCCCAAGAGTCTTTAAACACTAACTTACTATACATACTCATTGACTTCCCTTCTGATTTCCATACTAGACAGAAGTTCCACAAAAGGTTTTTTTTTTTTCTTTTTTTTTTTATACATGTTATGGCTGTACAGAAGTCCATATTTGACCTACTGAACATATTTTTGGCCCAAGAGTCCTTAAACACTAACTTACTATACATACTCATTGACTTCCCTTCTGGTTCCCAATACCAGGCAAAAGATCCAGAAAAGGTTTTTTTAAGGTTTTTTTAAGTTTTTTTTTTTTTACATTGTATGGTTGCACAGAAGTCCATATTTGACCTACTGAACATATTTTTGGCCCAAGAGTCCTTAAACAATAACTTACTATACATACTCATTGACTTCCCTTCTGATTCCCATAGCCAAAAGTTCCACAAAAGGCTTTTTTTTTCTTTCCTTTTTTTTTTGTTTAAATGTTATGGCTGTACAGAAGTCCATATTTGACGAACAGAACATATTTTTGGCCAAAGAGTCCTTAAACACTAACTTACTATACATACTCATTGACTTCCCTTCTGATTCCCATAGCCAAAAGTTCCACAAAAGCCTTTTTTTTCTTTCCTTTTTTTCTTTTTTTTTTTTTACATATTATGGCTGTACAGAAGTCCATATTTGACCTACTGAACATATTTTTGGCCCAAGAGTCCTTAAACACTAACTTACTATACATACTCATTGACTTCCCTTCTGATTCCCATAGCCAAAAGTTCCACAAAAGGCTTTTTTTTCTTTCTTTTTTTTTTTTTTGCATGTTATGGCTGTACAGAAGTCCATATTTGACGAACAGAACATATTTTTGGCCCAAGAGTCCTTAAACACTAACTTACTATACATACTCATTGACTTCCCTTCTGATTCCCATACTAGACAAAAGTTCCACAAAAGGCTTTTTTTTTTCTTTCTTTTTTTTATTTTTTTTTATTTTTTTTTTATATGTTATGGCTGTACAGAAGTCCATATTTGACGAATAGAACATATTGTTGGCCCAAGAGTCCTTAAATTAACTTACTATACATACTCATTGACTTCCCTTCTGATTCCCATACTAGACAGAAGTTCCACAAAAGGTTTATTTTCTTTCTTTTTTTTTTTTTTTTCTTTCTTTTTTTATACATGTTATGGCTGTACAGAAGTCCATATTTGACCTACTGAACATATTTTTGGCCCAAGAGTCCTTAAACACTAACTTACTATACATACTCATTGACTTCCCTTCTGATTCCCATAGCCAAAAGTTCCACAAAAGCCTTTTTTTTCTTTCCTTTTTTTCTTTTTTTTTTTTTACATATTATGGCTGTACAGAAGTCCATATTTGACCTACTGAACATATTTTTGGCCCAAGAGTCCTTAAACACTAACTTACTATACATACTCATTGACTTCCCTTCTGATTCCCATAGCCAAAAGTTCCACAAAAGGCTTTTTTTTCTTTCTTTTTTTTTTTTTGCATGTTATGGCTGTACAGAAGTCCATATTTGACGAACAGAACATATTTTTGGCCCAAGAGTCCTTAAACACTAACTTACTATACATACTCATTGACTTCCCTTCTGATTCCCATACTAGACAAAAGTTCCACAAAAGGCTTTTTTTTCTCTTTCTTTTTTTTCTTTTTTTTTTTTTTTTTTTTTATATGTTATGGCTGTACAGAAGTCCATATTTGACGAATAGAACATATTGTTGGCACAAGAGTCCTTAAATTAACTTACTATACATACTCATTGACTTCCCTTCTGATTCCCATACTAGACAGAAGTTCCACAAAAGGTTTATTTTCTTTCTTTTTTTTTTTTTTTTCTTTCTTTTTTTATACATGTTATGGCTGTACAGAAGTCCATATTTGACCTACTGAACATATTTTTGGCCCAAGAGTCCTTAAACACTAACTTACTATACATACTCATTGACTTCCCTTCTGATTCCCATAGCCAAAAGTTCCACAAAAGCCTTTTTTTTCTTTCCTTTTTTTCTTTTTTTTTTTTTTTTTTTTTTACATATTATGGCTGTACAGAAGTCCATATTTGACCTACTGAACATATTTTTGGCCCAAGAGTCCTTAAACACTAACTTACTATACATACTCATTGACTTCCCTTCTGATTCCCATAGCCAAAAGTTCCACAAAAGGCTTTTTTTTCTTTCTTTTTTTTTTTTGCATGTTATGGCTGTACAGAAGTCCATATTTGACGAACAGAACATATTTTTGGCCCAAGAGTCCTTAAACACTAACTTACTATACATACTCATTGACTTCCCTTCTGATTCCCATACTAGACAAAAGTTCCACAAAAGGCTTTTTTTTTTCTTTCTTTTTTTTCTTTTTCTTTTTTTTCTTTTTTTATATGTTATGGCTGTACAGAAGTCCATATTTGACGAATAGAACATATTGTTGGCCCAAGAGTCCTTAAATTAACTTACTATACATACTCATTGACTTCACTTCTGATTCCCATAGCCAAAAGTTCCACAAAAGGCTTTTTTTTTCTTTCCTTTGTTTTTTGTTTAAATGTTATGGCTGTACAGAAGTCCATATTTGACCTACTGAACATATTTTTTGTCCAAGAGTCCTTAAACACTAACTTACTATACATACTCATTGACTTCCCTTCTGGTTCCCAATACCAGGCAAAAGATCCAGAAAAGTTTGTTTTAAGGTTTTTTTAAGTTTTTTTTTTTTTACATTGTATGGCTGCACAGCAGTCCATATTTGACCTACTGAACATATTTTTGGCCCAAGAGTCCTTAAACAATAACTTACTATACATACTGATTGACTTCCCTTCTGATTCCCATAGCCAAAAATTCCACAAAAGGCATTTTTTTCTTTCTTTTTTTTGTTTAAATGTTATGGCTGTACAGAAGTCCATATTTGACCTACTGAACATATTTTTGGCCCAAGAGTCCTTAAACACTAACTTACTATACATACTCATTGACTTCCCATCTGATTCCCATACTAGCCAAAAGTTCCACAAAAGGTTTGTTTTCTTTTTTTTTTTTTTCTTTTTTTTTTTTTTTTTACATGTTATGGCTGTACAGAAGTCCATATTTGACGAACAGAACATATTTTTGACCCAAGAGTCCTTAAACACTAACTTACTATACATACTCATTGACTTCCCTTCTGATTCCCATACTAGACAAAAGTTCCACAAAAGGCTTTTTTTTTTCTTTCTTTTTTTTCTTTTTCTTTTTTTTCTTTTTTTATATGTTATGGCTGTACAGAAGTCCATATTTGACGAATAGAACATATTGTTGGCCCAAGAGTCTTTAAACACTAACTTACTATACATACTCATTGACTTCCCTTCTGATTTCCATACTAGACAGAAGTTCCACAAAAGGTTTTTTTTTTTTCTTTTTTTTTTTATACATGTTATGGCTGTACAGAAGTCCATATTTGACCTACTGAACATATTTTTGGCCCAAGAGTCCTTAAACACTAACTTACTATACATACTCATTGACTTCCCTTCTGGTTCCCAATACCAGGCAAAAGATCCAGAAAAGGTTTTTTTAAGGTTTTTTTAAGTTTTTTTTTTTTTACATTGTATGGTTGCACAGAAGTCCATATTTGACCTACTGAACATATTTTTGGCCCAAGAGTCCTTAAACAATAACTTACTATACATACTCATTGACTTCCCTTCTGATTCCCATAGCCAAAAGTTCCACAAAAGGCTTTTTTTTTCTTTCCTTTTTTTTTTGTTTAAATGTTATGGCTGTACAGAAGTCCATATTTGACGAACAGAACATATTTTTGGCCAAAGAGTCCTTAAACACTAACTTACTATACATACTCATTGACTTCCCTTCTGATTCCCATAGCCAAAAGTTCCACAAAAGCCTTTTTTTTCTTTCCTTTTTTTCTTTTTTTTTTTTTACATATTATGGCTGTACAGAAGTCCATATTTGACCTACTGAACATATTTTTGGCCCAAGAGTCCTTAAACACTAACTTACTATACATACTCATTGA
Organism: Rhinogobio ventralis; assembly: GCA_039654625.1. Classification (NCBI taxonomy): domain Eukaryota; kingdom Metazoa; phylum Chordata; class Actinopteri; order Cypriniformes; family Gobionidae; genus Rhinogobio; species Rhinogobio ventralis. The sequence goes on from CM077216.1 coordinate 25,509,731, forward strand.
CTTCCCTTCTGATTCCCATAGCCAAAAGTTCCACAAAAGGCTTTTTTTTCTTTCTTTTTTTTTTTTTTGCATGTTATGGCTGTACAGAAGTCCATATTTGACGAACAGAACATATTTTTGGCCCAAGAGTCCTTAAACACTAACTTACTATACATACTCATTGACTTCCCTTCTGATTCCCATACTAGACAAAAGTTCCACAAAAGGCTTTTTTTTTTCTTTCTTTTTTTTCTTTTTTTTTTTTTTTTTTTTTATATGTTATGGCTGTACAGAAGTCCATATTTGACGAATAGAACATATTGTTGGCCCAAGAGTCCTTAAATTAACTTACTATACATACTCATTGACTTCCCTTCTGATTCCCATACTAGACAGAAGTTCCACAAAAGGTTTATTTTCTTTCTTTTTTTTTTTTTTTTCTTTCTTTTTTTATACATGTTATGGCTGTACAGAAGTCCATATTTGACCTACTGAACATATTTTTGGCCCAAGAGTCCTTAAACACTAACTTACTATACATACTCATTGACTTCCCTTCTGATTCCCATAGCCAAAAGTTCCACAAAAGCCTTTTTTTTCTTTCCTTTTTTTCTTTTTTTTTTTTTTTTTTTTTTTTACATATTATGGCTGTACAGAAGTCCATATTTGACCTACTGAACATATTTTTGGCCCAAGAGTCCTTAAACACTAACTTACTATACATACTCATTGACTTCCCTTCTGATTCCCATAGCCAAAAGTTCCACAAAAGGCTTTTTTTTCTTTCTTTTTTTTTTTTTGCATGTTATGGCTGTACAGAAGTCCATATTTGACGAACAGAACATATTTTTGGCCCAAGAGTCCTTAAACACTAACTTACTATACATACTCATTGACTTCCCTTCTGATTCCCATACTAGACAAAAGTTCCACAAAAGGCTTTTTTTTTTCTTTCTTTTTTTTCTTTTTCTTTTTTTTCTTTTTTTATATGTTATGGCTGTACAGAAGTCCATATTTGACGAATAGAACATATTGTTGGCCCAAGAGTCCTTAAATTAACTTACTATACATACTCATTGACTTCACTTCTGATTCCCATAGCCAAAAGTTCCACAAAAGGCTTTTTTTTTCTTTCCTTTGTTTTTTGTTTAAATGTTATGGCTGTACAGAAGTCCATATTTGACCTACTGAACATATTTTTTGTCCAAGAGTCCTTAAACACTAACTTACTATACATACTCATTGACTTCCCTTCTGGTTCCCAATACCAGGCAAAAGATCCAGAAAAGTTTTTTTTAAGGTTTTTTTAAGTTTTTTTTTTTTTACATTGTATGGCTGCACAGCAGTCCATATTTGACCTACTGAACATATTTTTGGCCCAAGAGTCCTTAAACAATAACTTACTATACATACTGATTGACTTCCCTTCTGATTCCCATAGCCAAAAATTCCACAAAAGGCATTTTTTTCTTTCTTTTTTTTGTTTAAATGTTATGGCTGTACAGAAGTCCATATTTGACCTACTGAACATATTTTTGGCCCAAGAGTCCTTAAACACTAACTTACTATACATACTCATTGACTTCCCATCTGATTCCCATACTAGCCAAAAGTTCCACAAAAGGTTTTTTTTCTTTCTTTTTTTTTTCTTTTTGTTTTTTTTTTACATGTTATGGCTGTACAGAAGTCCATATTTGACCTACTGAACATATTTTTGGCCCAAGAGTCTTTAAACACTAATTTACTATACATACTCATTGACTTCCCTTCTGATTCCCATAGCCAAAAGTTCCACAAAAGCCTTTTTTTTCTTTCCTTTTTTTCTTTTTTTTTTTTTTTTTTTTACATATTATGGCTGTACAGAAGTCCATATTTGACCTACTGAACATATTTTTGGCCCAAGAGTCCTTAAACACTAACTTACTATACATACTCATTGACTTCCCTTCTGATTCCCATAGCCAAAAGTTCCACAAAAGGCTTTTTTTTCTTTCTTTTTTTTTTTTTTGCATGTTATGGCTGTACAGAAGTCCATATTTGACGAACAGAACATATTTTTGACCCAAGAGTCCTTAAACACTAACTTACTATACATACTCATTGACTTCCCTTCTGATTCCCATACTAGACAAAAGTTCCACAAAAGGCTTTTTTTTTTCTTTCTTTTTTTTCTTTTTTTTTTTTTTTTTTTTTTATATGTTATGGCTGTACAGAAGTCCATATTTGACGAATAGAACATATTGTTGGCCCAAGAGTCTTTAAACACTAACTTACTATACATACTCATTGACTTCCCTTCTGATTTCCATACTAGACAGAAGTTCCACAAAAGGTTTTTTTTTTTTCTTTTTTTTTTTATACATGTTATGGCTGTACAGAAGTCCATATTTGACCTACTGAACATATTTTTGGCCAAAGAGTCCTTAAACACTAACTTACTATACATACTCATTGACTTCCCTTCTGGTTCCCAATACCAGGCAAAAGATCCAGAAAAGGTTTTTTTAAGGTTTTTTTAAGTTTTTTTTTTTTTACATTGTATGGTTGCACAGAAGTCCATATTTGACCTACTGAACATATTTTTGGCCCAAGAGTCCTTAAACAATAACTTACTATACATACTCATTGACTTCCCTTCTGATTCCCATAGCCAAAAGTTCCACAAAAGGCTTTTTTTTTCTTTCCTTTTTTTTTTGTTTAAATGTTATGGCTGTACAGAAGTCCATATTTGACGAACAGAACATATTTTTGGCCAAAGAGTCCTTAAACACTAACTTACTATACATACTCATTGACTTCCCTTCTGATTCCCATAGCCAAAAGTTCCACAAAAGCCTTTTTTTTCTTTCCTTTTTTTCTTTTTTTTTTTACATATTATGGCTGTACAGAAGTCCATATTTGACCTACTGAACATATTTTTGGCCCAAGAGTCCTTAAACACTAACTTACTATACATACTCATTGACTTCCCTTCTGATTCCCATAGCCAAAAGTTCCACAAAAGGCTTTTTTTTCTTTCTTTTTTTTTTTTTGCATGTTATGGCTGTACAGAAGTCCATATTTGACGAACAGAACATATTTTTGGCCCAAGAGTCCTTAAACACTAACTTACTATACATACTCATTGACTTCCCTTCTGATTCCCATACTAGACAAAAGTTCCACAAAAGGCTTTTTTTTTTCTTTCTTTTTTTTCTTTTTTTTTTTATTTTTTTTTATATGTTATGGCTGTACAGAAGTCCATATTTGACGAATAGAACATATTGTTGGCCCAAGAGTCCTTAAATTAACTTACTATACATACTCATTGACTTCCCTTCTGATTCCCATACTAGACAGAAGTTCCACAAAAGGTTTATTTTCTTTCTTTTTTTTTTTTTTTTCTTTCTTTTTTTATACATGTTATGGCTGTACAGAAGTCCATATTTGACCTACTGAACATATTTTTGGCCCAAGAGTCCTTAAACACTAACTTACTATACATACTCATTGACTTCCCTTCTGGTTCCCAATACTAGGCAAAAGATCCAGAAAATTTTTTTTTAAGGTTTTTTTAAGGTTTTTTTTTTTTACATTGTATGGTTGCACAGAAGTCCATATTTGACCTACTGAACATATTTTTGGCCCAAGAGTCCTTAAACAATAACTTACTATACATACTCATTGACTTCCCTTCTGATTCCCATAGCCAAAAGTTCCACAAAAGCCTTTTTTTTCTTTCCTTTTTTTCTTTTTCTTTTTTTTTTTTACATATTATGGCTGTACAGAAGTCCATATTTGACCTACTGAACACATTTTTGGCCCAAGAGTCCTTAAACACTAACTTACTATACATACTCATTGACTTCCCATCTGATTCCCATACTAGCCAAAAGTTCCACAAAAGGTTTTTTTTCTTTCTTTTTTTTTTTCTTTTTTTTTTTTTTTTTTACATGTTATGGCTGTACAGAAGTCCATATTTGACCTACTGAACATATTTTTGGCCCAAGAGTCTTTAAACACTAATTTACTATACATACTCATTGACTTCCCTTCTGATTCCCATAGCCAAAAGTTCCACAAAAGGTTTTTTTTCTTTCTTTTTTCTTTTTTTTTCTTTTTTTTTTTTTTTACATGTTATGGCTGTAGAGAAGTCCATATTTGACCTACTGAACATATTTTTGGCCCAAGAGTCTTTAAACACTAACTTACTATACATACTGATTGACTTCCCTTCTGATTCCCATAGCCAAAAATTCCACAAAAGGCATTTTTTTCTTTCTTTTTTTTTTGTTTAAATGTTATGGCTGTACAGAAGTCCATATTTGACGAACAGAACATATTTTTGGCCAAAGAGTCCTTAAACACTAACTTACTATACATACTCATTGACTTCCCTTCTGATTCCCATAGCCAAAAGTTCCACAAAAGCCTTTTTTTTCTTTCCTTTTTTTCTTTTTTTTTTTTTTTACATATTATGGCTGTACAGAAGTCCATATTTGACCTACTGAACATATTTTTGGCCCAAGAGTCCTTAAACACTAACTTACTATACATACTCATTGAC
>CM077216.1:25519255-25526755 GCA_039654625.1 Rhinogobio ventralis
CAAGAGTCCTTAAACACTAACTTACTATACATACTCATTGACTTCCCTTCTGATTCCCATAGCCAAAAGTTCCACAAAAGGCTTTTTTTTCTTTCTTTTTTTTTTTTTGCATGTTATGGCTGTACAGAAGTCCATATTTGACGAACAGAACATATTTTTGGCCCAAGAGTCCTTAAACACTAACTTACTATACATACTCATTGACTTCCCTTCTGATTCCCATACTAGACAAAAGTTCCACAAAAGGCTTTTTTTTTTTCTTTCTTTTTTTTATTTTTTTTTTTATTTTTTTTTATATGTTATGGCTGTACAGAAGTCCATATTTGACGAATAGAACATATTGTTGGCCCAAGAGTCCTTAAATTAACTTACTATACATACTCATTGACTTCCCTTCTGATTCCCATACTAGACAGAAGTTCCACAAAAGGTTTATTTTCTTTCTTTTTTTTTTTTTTTTCTTTCTTTTTTTATACATGTTATGGCTGTACAGAAGTCCATATTTGACCTACTGAACATATTTTTGGCCCAAGAGTCCTTAAACACTAACTTACTATACATACTCATTGACTTCCCTTCTGGTTCCCAATACTAGGCAAAAGATCCAGAAAATTTTTTTTTAAGGTTTTTTTAAGGTTTTTTTTTTTTACATTGTATGGTTGCACAGAAGTCCATATTTGACCTACTGAACATATTTTTGGCCCAAGAGTCCTTAAACAATAACTTACTATACATACTCATTGACTTCCCTTCTGATTCCCATAGCCAAAAGTTCCACAAAAGCCTTTTTTTTCTTTCCTTTTTTTCTTTTTCTTTTTTTTTTTTACATATTATGGCTGTACAGAAGTCCATATTTGACCTACTGAACACATTTTTGGCCCAAGAGTCCTTAAACACTAACTTACTATACATACTCATTGACTTCCCATCTGATTCCCATACTAGCCAAAAGTTCCACAAAAGGTTTTTTTTCTTTCTTTTTTTTTTTCTTTTTTTTTTTTTTTTTTACATGTTATGGCTGTACAGAAGTCCATATTTGACCTACTGAACATATTTTTGGCCCAAGAGTCTTTAAACACTAATTTACTATACATACTCATTGACTTCCCTTCTGATTCCCATAGCCAAAAGTTCCACAAAAGGTTTTTTTTCTTTCTTTTTTCTTTTTTTTTCTTTTTTTTTTTTTTTACATGTTATGGCTGTAGAGAAGTCCATATTTGACCTACTGAACATATTTTTGGCCCAAGAGTCTTTAAACACTAACTTACTATACATACTGATTGACTTCCCTTCTGATTCCCATAGCCAAAAATTCCACAAAAGGCATTTTTTTCTTTCTTTTTTTTTTGTTTAAATGTTATGGCTGTACAGAAGTCCATATTTGACGAACAGAACATATTTTTGGCCAAAGAGTCCTTAAACACTAACTTACTATACATACTCATTGACTTCCCTTCTGATTCCCATAGCCAAAAGTTCCACAAAAGCCTTTTTTTTCTTTCCTTTTTTTCTTTTTTTTTTTTCTTTTTTTACATATTATGGCTGTACAGAAGTCCATATTTGACCTACTGAACATATTTTTGGCCCAAGAGTCCTTAAACACTAACTTACTATACATACTCATTGACTTCCCTTCTGATTCCCATAGCCAAAAGTTCCACAAAAAGCTTTTTTTTCTTTCTTTTTTTTTTTTTGCATGTTATGGCTGTACAGAAGTCCATATTTGACGAACAGAACATATTTTTGGCCCAAGAGTCCTTAAACACTAACTTACTATACATACTCATTGACTTCCCTTCTGATTCCCATACTAGACAAAAGTTCCACAAAGGCTTTTTTCTTTCTTTCTTTTTTATCTTTTTTTTTTTTTTTTTTTTTTATGTTATGGCTGTACAGAAGTCCATATTTGACGAATAGAACATATTGTTGGCCCAAGAGTCCTTAAATTAACTTACTATACATACTCATTGACTTCCCTTCTGATTCCCATACTAGACAGAAGTTCCACAAAAGGTTTATTTTCTTTCTTTTTTTTTTTTTTTTCTTTCTTTTTTTATACATGTTATGGCTGTACAGAAGTCCATATTTGACCTACTGAACATATTTTTGGCCCAAGAGTCCTTAAACACTAACTTACTATACATACTCATTGACTTCCCTTCTGGTTCCCAATACCAGGCAAAAGATCCAGAAAAGGTTTTTTTAAGGTTTTTTTTTTTACATTGTATGGTTGCACAGAAGTCCATATTTGACGAACAGAACATATTTTTGGCCAAAGAGTCCTTAAACACTAACTTACTATACATACTCATTGACTTCCCTTCTGATTCCCATAGCCAAAAGTTCCACAAAAGCCTTTTTTTTCTTTCCTTTTTTTCTTTTTCTTTTTTTTTTTTTTCTTTTTTTTTTTTTTTTTTTTTTTACATATTATGGCTGTACAGAAGTCCATATTTGACCTACTGAACATATTTTTGGCCCAAGAGTCCTTAAACACTAACTTACTATACATACTCATTGACTTCCCTTCTGGTTCCCAATACCAGGCAAAAGATCCAGAAAAGGTTTTTTTAAGGTTTTTTTTTTTACATTGTATGGTTGCACAGAAGTCCATATTTGACGAACAGAACATATTTTTGGCCAAAGAGTCCTTAAACACTAACTTACTATACATACTCATTGACTTCCCTTCTGGTTCCCAATACCAGGCAAAAGATCCAGAAAAGTTTTTTTTAAGGTTTTTTTAAGTTTTTTTTTTTTTACATTGTATGGCTGCACAGCAGTCCATATTTGACCTACTGAACATATTTTTGGCCCAAGAGTCCTTAAACACTAACTTACTATACATACTCATTGACTTCCCATCTGATTCCCATACTAGCCAAAAGTTCCACAAAAGGTTTTTTTTCTTTCTTTTTTTTTTTTTTTTTACATGTTATGGCTGTACAGAAGTCCATATTTGACCTACAGAACATATTTTTGGCCCAAGAGTCTTTAAACACTAATTTACTATACATACTCATTGACTTCCCTTCTGATTCCCATAGCCAAAAGTTCCACAAAAGGTTTTTTTTCTTTCTTTTTTCTTTTTTTTTCTTTTTTTTTTTTTTACATGTTATGGCTGTAGAGAAGTCCATATTTGACCTACTGAACATATTTTTGGCCCAAGAGTCTTTAAACACTAACTTACTATACATACTGATTGACTTCCCTTCTGATTCCCATAGCCAAAAATTCCACAAAAGGCATTTTTTTCTTTCTTTTTTTTTTGTTTAAATGTTATGGCTGTACAGAAGTCCATATTTGACGAACAGAACATATTTTTGGCCAAAGAGTCCTTAAACACTAACTTACTATACATACTCATTGACTTCCCTTCTGATTCCCATAGCCAAAAGTTCCACAAAAGCCTTTTTTTTCTTTCCTTTTTTTCTTTTTTTTTTTTCTTTTTTTACATATTATGGCTGTACAGAAGTCCATATTTGACCTACTGAACATATTTTTGGCCCAAGAGTCCTTAAACACTAACTTACTATACATACTCATTGACTTCCCTTCTGATTCCCATAGCCAAAAGTTCCACAAAAGGCTTTTTTTTCTTTCTTTTTTTTTTTTTGAATGTTATGGCTGTACAGAAGTCCATATTTGACGAACAGAACATATTTTTGGCCCAAGAGTCCTTAAACACTAACTTACTATACATACTCATTGACTTCCCTTCTGATTCCCATACTAGACAAAAGTTCCACAAAAGGCTTTTTTTTTTCTTTCTTTTTTTTCTTTTCTTTTTTTTTTTTTTTTTATATGTTATGGCTGTACAGAAGTCCATATTTGACGAATAGAACATATTGTTGGCCCAAGAGTCCTTAAATTAACTTACTATACATACTCATTGACTTCCCTTCTGATTCCCATACTAGGCAGAAGTTCCACAAAAGGTTTTTTTTCTTTCTTTTTTTTTTTCTTTTCTTTTTTTTTTATACATGTTATGGCTGTACAGAAGTCCATATTTGACCTACTGAACATATTTTTGGCCCAAGAGTCCTTAAACACTAACTTACTATACATACTCATTGACTTCCCTTATGGTTCCCAATACCAGGCAAAAGATCCAGAAAAGGTTTTTTTAAGGTTTTTTTAAGGTTTTTTTTTTTTACATTGTATGGTTGCACAGAAGTCCATATTTGACCTACTGAACATATTTTTGGCCCAAGAGTCCTTAAACAATAACTTACTATACATACTCATTGACTTCCCTTCTGATTCCCATAGCCAAAAGTTCCACAAAAGGCTTTTTTTTCTTTCCTTTTTTTCTTTTTCTTTTTTTTTTTTTTTTTTTTTTACATATTATGGCTGTACAGAAGTCCATATTTGACCTACTGAACATATTTTTGGCCCAAGAGTCTTTAAACACTAATTTACTATACATACTCATTGACTTCCCTTCTGATTCCCATAGCCAAAAGTTCCACAAAAGGTTTTTTTTCTTTCTTTTTTCTTTTTTTTATTTTTTTATTTACATGTTATGGCTGTAGAGAAGTCCATATTTGACCTACTGAACATATTTTTGGCCCAAGAGTCTTTAAACACTAACTTACTATACATACTGATTGACTTCCCTTCTGATTCCCATAGCCAAAAATTCCACAAAAGGCATTTTTTTCTTTCTTTTTTTTTTGTTTAAATGTTATGGCTGTACAGAAGTCCATATTTGACGAACAGAACATATTTTTGGCCAAAGAGTCCTTAAACACTAACTTACTATACATACTCATTGACTTCCCTTCTGATTCCCATAGCCAAAAGTTCCACAAAAGCCTTTTTTTTCTTTCCTTTTTTTCTTTTTTTTTTTTTTTTACATATTATGGCTGTACAGAAGTCCATATTTGACCTACTGAACATATTTTTGGCCCAAGAGTCCTTAAACACTAACTTACTATACATACTCATTGACTTCCCTTCTGATTCCCATAGCCAAAAGTTCCACAAAAGGCTTTTTTTTCTTTCTTTTTTTTTTTTTGCATGTTATGGCTGTACAGAAGTCCATATTTGACGAACAGAACATATTTTTGGCCCAAGAGTCCTTAAACACTAACTTACTATACATACTCATTGACTTCCCTTCTGATTCCCATACTAGACAAAAGTTCCACAAAAGGCTTTTTTTTTTTTTTCTTTCTTTTTTTTCTTTTTTTTTTTTTTTTTTTTTTATATGTTATGGCTGTGCAGAAGTCCATATTTGACGAATAGAACATATTGTTGGCACAAGAGTTTTTAAATTAACTTACTATACATACTCATTGACTTCCCTTCTGATTCCCATAGCCAAAAGTTCCACAAAAGGCTTTTTTTTTCTTTCCTTTGTTTTTTGTTTAAATGTTATGGCTGTACAGAAGTCCATATTTGACCTACTGAACATATTTTTTGTCCAAGAGTCCTTAAACACTAACTTACTATACATACTCATTGACTTCCCTTCTGGTTCCCAATACCAGGCAAAAGATCCAGAAAAGTTTTTTTTAAGGTTTTTTTAAGTTTGTTTTTTTTTACATTGTATGGCTGCACAGCAGTCCATATTTGACCTACTGAACATATTTTTGGCCCAAGAGTCCTTAAACACTAACTTACTATACATACTCATTGACTTCCCATCTGATTCCCATACTAGCCAAAAGTTCCACAAAAGGTTTTTTTTTTTTCTTTCTTTTTTTTTTTTTTTTACATGTTATGGCTGTACAGAAGTCCATATTTGACCTACAGAACATATTTTTGGCCCAAGAGTCTTTAAACACTAATTTACTATACATACTCATTGACTTCCCTTCTGATTCCCATAGCCAAAAGTTCCACAAAAGGTTTTTTTTCTTTCTTTTTTCTTTTTTTTTCTTTTTTTTTTTTTTTACATGTTATGGCTGTAGAGAAGTCCATATTTGACCTACTGAACATATTTTTGGCCCAAGAGTCTTTAAACACTAACTTACTATACATACTGATTGACTTCCCTTCTGATTCCCATAGCCAAAAATTCCACAAAAGGCATTTTTTTCTTTCTTTTTTTTTTGTTTAAATGTTATGGCTGTACAGAAGTCCATATTTGACGAACAGAACATATTTTTGGCCAAAGAGTCCTTAAACACTAACTTACTATACATACTCATTGACTTCCCTTCTGATTCCCATAGCCAAAAGTTCCACAAAAGCCTTTTTTTTCTTTCCTTTTTTTCTTTTTTTTTTTTCTTTTTTTACATATTATGGCTGTACAGAAGTCCATATTTGACCTACTGAACATATTTTTGGCCCAAGAGTCCTTAAACACTAACTTACTATACATACTCATTGACTTCCCTTCTGATTCCCATAGCCAAAAGTTCCACAAAAGGCTTTTTTTAATTTCTTTTTTTTTTTTTGAATGTTATGGCTGTACAGAAGTCCATATTTGACGAACAGAACATATTTTTGGCCCAAGAGTCCTTAAACACTAACTTACTATACATACTCATTGACTTCCCTTCTGATTCCCATACTAGACAAAAGTTCCACAAAAGGCTTTTTTTTTTCTTTCTTTTTTTTCTTTTTTTTTTTTTTTTTTTTTTATATGTTATGGCTGTACAGAAGTCCATATTTGACGAATAGAACATATTGTTGGCCCAAGAGTCCTTAAATTAACTTACTATACATACTCATTGACTTCCCTTCTGATTCCCATACTAGGCAGAAGTTCCACAAAAGGTTTTTTTTCTTTCTTTTTTTTTTTTTTTTCTTTTTTTTTTATACATGTTATGGCTGTACAGAAGTCCATATTTGACCTACTGAACATATTTTTGGCCCAAGAGTCCTTAAACACTAACTTACTATACATACTCATTGACTTCCCTTATGGTTCCCAATACCAGGCAAAAGATCCAGAAAAGGTTTTTTTAAGGTTTTTTTAAGGTTTTTTTTTTTTACATTGTATGGTTGCACAGAAGTCCATATTTGACCTACTGAACATATTTTTGGCCCAAGAGTCCTTAAACAATAACTTACTATACATACTCATTGACTTCCCTTCTGATTCCCATAGCCAAAAGTTCCACAAAAGGCTTTTTTTTCTTTCCTTTTTTTCTTTTTCTTTTTTTTTTTTTTTTTTTTTACATATTATGGCTGTACAGAAGTCCATATTTGACCTACTGAACATATTTTTGGCCCAAGAGTCTTTAAACACTAATTTACTATACATACTCATTGACTTCCCTTCTGATTCCCATAGCCAAAAGTTCCACAAAAGGTTTTTTTTCTTTCTTTTTTCTTTTTTTTTTTTTTTTATTTACATGTTATGGCTGTAGAGAAGTCCATATTTGACCTACTGAACATATTTTTGGCCCAAGAGTCTTTAAACACTAACTTACTATACATACTGATTGACTTCCCTTCTGATTCCCATAGCCAAAAATTCCACAAAAGGCATTTTTTTCTTTCTTTTTTTTTTGTTTAAATGTTATGGCTGTACAGAAGTCCATATTT